>PNEQ01062030.1:0-14633 GCA_003012365.1 Medauroidea extradentata | reverse complement strand
GAGGGAACGCAGTAAGAACAAATGTACAGAAACTGAGATTGTATGATACTAATTTGCCGTTAGTGGTATTCATTGTTTGTGTATTTAACGAGTACCTATACATTGTAGATAAGATCTTTAGGTTGAAAGTTTTTTACAACACACTTTTTTGGCTACATTACTGCTCGCCATGAAACGCAGAGCAATTTCTCAATACATGTAAAGCAAAAGTCCTATACCTTTGAGTTAAACATACGATTATTAGTAGGGAAAGAAAGTATAGCGATTTAGCGGGGAAGGGGGTGAAGGAAATTATATTCAGAGCACTGAGCTCAAAACATTGACCGGCCGCCACTGGCCGCGGTGAATGGTCAGACCATTCGCCTCCCACCAAGGCGATCCGGGCTCGATTCCCGGCGGGGTCGGTCCTCGGATTTTCGCATGTGGAAATCGTGCCGGACGATGCCGTTGGTCAGCGAGTTATCTCGGGGATATCCCGTTTCCCCCGTCCTTTCATTCCGGCGCTGCTCCATACACATCTCATGTCACCCCTCACCAGTGCTGAAGACCTCGATGTTAAGCGCTGACCAAAATCTCTCACTCACTCAATATGGACAAATACGTTGTCTGGCTGTAAAACTAACAGTAGAAACGTTTTTGAGGTATCCTTGTGAACATAATTTAAAACCTAAAATGAATGCCTTGGTTAGGTATGCAGAACGCCACACAGATGACTAGATGTTACGCAAGAGGACAATGTACTGGACGTAATTTTCCGCGTTTGAGGTATGAAGACTGTGTAGCGATAAGGGCCAGCCTACCACGCCGAGCATGGTGGCATCACTACTATTCTCACGGCGTGGTAAACTTGCGTGCAGTGTATTGCAGAAATCTTATTTTTTCTCTATGGGACTTAAGCATTGGCCCTACAATTTTGTTTTGTGGATGTTAAGAAGTAAAACCCAACACATGCTTGTTATGTGCTGTACTATTGATTCGAATCGTATTTTCACACTTCCAGGAGTCTAAGAAACGTATCGAGGGTCTCCAAAAATATAATTCTATATCGTCGGCTTACTTCTAAAACCTCATAAGTCCATTTCTTAGAGGAGAGCAAAAAACAACTTTTTGTAGTCATAGATACGAGTTTTTTTTTTTTTTTTTAATTTGAGCGTAGAAGAAAGCAAACGCACAATAACCTTAGCCTACGAGGTTTTAACACTAGAAGTTCAATGAAAATTAGCATCAAATTCACTTGGAATGTAAACTTGGAAAATCTGGACTTACGAGCTTCAAGAAGTAAGCCGACGATGTACTGCGTTTTCTAGAAAATATATAAACATATTTCCGAATGGGTGTTACTATAGTAGATAAATTAATTGGAATGTGTTTGATGGTCTAATGTAAATAAATTATACGTGTGACGCAAACAATTGGCCACAAATGAAGAGTTTACCTGAAGAAGGCAGAAGAGAAATGTCGAAATACCTTCTCAGGGCATGTACCTCTCTGGAATTCGCAGTGGTCGGGGTTGACTTGTCAAGCTATGAGTCTGTGAACAGATTCACAAACACCATCAGTTTCTCCACAGTAGAAAGACTACCTGGTCAAGTGATCAGACCACTCGCCTCCTAACAAGGCGATCTGGTTTTGATCCCCGGCGGGTTCGGTCACGTATTTTTCTCATGTGGGAAATATGGCGGGCGTTGCAGTTGGCCGGTGTGTTTTCTCGGGATACTCCTGTCTCACCCGTCCTTGCATTAGGTCGCTGCTCCACCTGTAGGGTCTCATTTCTTGTCATCCCTCATTAGTCTCTGGTCCTCCCAGTTGAGGGTTGGCTATGGGCTGCCACCATACCTCGTAATCAGAATAACGGTTGAAACTGTGCAACGATATCTTTGTAGCGACGCGTGTTCTTCTGGACATAATAGCGATATTCTTTTCTAAACAATAATTAACTACATTTACTTTTGGAGTCAGGAAGACACGATTGGTTTCATTAACGTTAATATAACTAAGACAGAACTTGTCTCCACAGGAAACAAAATATTTCTAGATTTTTGTCTAGTTGTTAAAGTTTTTAATTTCAAAATTCTCTAATAAACAACCTGTTGAACGTGGTTAAGGGCGCTGCCTACCTCAGAGCCCTGGCGGCAGTAAGGATAGGGTTTCACATGTTATATTTCGGTGGGGCCCAGCTACGTTATATGTAGAGACAATATAAAATCTCGAAAATTTTTTTAATAGTCCCCAATTAAACCGTATTATATGAACCGTGACACGTGTCAACAGTTTTGGCTAGTTGCATTTTTAGTAGAAAGCGTATTTTTTTAATAGCTATCACGGCAAAATTCATTTTAAAGAAAACTGCCTGATAGATTTTTGATATCTGCTCTCGTAAAAAAAAAAACAGTAGCAACTTAAGAGCATGTCCTTAAGAGTGAGATTTTTTAAAGCTGTATTTAAGAAGAAATAATATAAGTTTTCAGCAATTGTACAAAACTTATGATTGTATCAATTTGTTTCATGTAAACGTAAAAAATTTAAACTAGCCATTTTTTTTTTTTTTGCATTTTACAAACATTCTTTTTTCATGTAATATGTTAATTGTACTATTCGTACCAGTTATAATTTTTTACGAAGTGTCTATATAGCACAGTCGAGTGCAGTGCTACACAAACAGTGAATCTATTTGTACCGTAATGATTCAAGGTATGTGTTAATTGTTAATTACTGAATCTCTATTCCTTTCTTGAGGACGCTACCTACCTCAGAGCCAAAGCAGGAAACGTAGGGTTTTACAAGTTCAATTATTTTCGATGTGGCTCAGTACTTGTTGAAGCTAAATATACACTATCACAGACTTTTTAAGTTCATTTCGGTGTCGCGTACATTGCTAAATTAATTTTAAGGCAGATTTTTCAACATCCTGAATACTGTGCGAAAAAAATTACGCACTAAAAACACTCTAAAAACGGCTATTCGCCATTTTGATTCCTGCCATTTTGTTGATTAACAAATATTTTATTTTTTCTCGATGCAGGAAATGGTTTTGTTCGGAAGCGATATCATATAACTAGAGACACTGGAAAATCGTGGGAATTGTTGACTGTTTGCTAGGCTCCAACGTGATGTATATCTATGGCTTAGAATGAAAACCTCGTAACTCAAACTCCGACATTGCCTGTAATAGTTAATAAAATAAAGAAACAAGACGTTAGGTTCTTTCACACAAATTTTACCAAATTTTATATTTCGTATTTACGGGATTTTCATTCTAAGCAATAGAATAGATATAACACTGAATGTTTCGTGTCAACATTGGCTATCGTTTATTTGTAGCATTTTTTCTCTCTACAACAGGCTCAGTTTGAACTGCACAGCTTGTACACACAGCGTATGTGATTTGTCCCAAAACTGTTCACACGTGTCACGGTTAATATAATACAGTTGATTGGAGACTATTTTTAAAATTTTCGCGATTTTACAGTGTCTCTAATAATCGAATATCTCGTGGACGGGCTCGCTAAAGGAAAATTCCCGCCGCTGGAGATGGTAAGGTGGTTATGAAATGAACTATAGTAGTAAAATTAATGTGCTGCTAGTCTAGATTAAGAGAAAAATAGTTCATTTAAATTGTATGCTAAAAAGCAGTCCCCCGCGGCTTTGCTCGCGAGTATTATTCGTAACTGATAATATTTACTTTCATTGAAAAACCTCTTTGTACACAAGATTGGTACTTCAGTCATCAAGTATTAGAATGACCAAGCGGCTAGTTGAACTAATTCTGCAGCAGGATAAGAAGCTATAGCTGTCCACGCGAAAAGCAGTCTTAAGTTTGTCCCTGCCACTAACAGCGACTTCGCCTGGGCTTTATTTATAGCCCTGCCTATTTGAGGTTGTGGGGTAGTTACAGACGCCTAAGATAAGAGGTTAATCGAATGAGAAACACCTGTTTACCCTGTGCACAACCATTGGTGACGGTGGCCTCAATTATATATTTTCAAAATATTCGTTTTAAATGTATTGCCATTACAACGTTTCAGTAGGTAAAGGTTTCGCAAAAACGTGTTTGGTGTCCCAAACTTGAGATTAGTAAGATGATATATCGTCGGTACTCGGTTTACTGCCAAAAGTGACAAAGTCAAAATGAGATAAAAATATAAAAATGCTAGGAATATGTATATGTTGTTCACGAACAATTGCCCAAGTTAAAAGTTTATTCGTCGTTTCGTACTGTTGTGTCACAGTATAGTAACATACCATATTTTTGTTAATATCTACAATTTAATACTGTTTTTAAACGAAATAGCATTTATGACTTAATCAGTTTTGGCAGTATACCGACGATATGTCAGCTGATATTGTAGAGGAACCTAAGTGGAAAACTAACTGCAATTATACCCCTTTTAAAGACTACATGTAAATTGCACTAATTCGATCTGCCTTGTAATTTTTGTGTGTCAGAATTGAACGTGCGCACGCTGCTTTTAACGGAATTCAAGCCCAGAACCTGCCGGAATTTAGACCTGAGTGACAAACAACTAAGTCACGTAACGTCGAAATAATTCATGAAAATAAAATTTTGTTAAAAAAAATAAAATAAAATATCTGTGTCTTGGGCTCATAGAGGTTGTACAACACCACGTCTCGATAGGTTACTGTAGAATGAAACTCCTGTATAGGTTGTTTCTCGCTGCTCGTTCCTGCTTTTCGGATCGTCTGCCTTGATTATTGACCAACTTAGTTTTATTCTTAATAATCACGTTTCTTATAAAGAAAAAACATTACATACATATTTTTTTAAAAATATTTACGTAAGCATCACTCTGACGCGAACAATACCTCAATATCGCTATGGGTTAGATAGATATCGTGGGTTGATGGAAAACAAATTTTGTGCTTTTTCACCCTTTTGGGTGTCGAATTTCGAAATATTTTAAATTTACGTCTTAGACATTTGTATAAGTATCCAACTGAAGTGTAAACCACATCGCTAGCCCGTTCAGTCGAATCTAAATCGATCATTCACTAAAAACACATATCACCCTTGCTTAGTATTGAGAACTCGAATTTCGAAAAATCTGAAAACACCTTTGCGATAATTTCTGTAATCATCATTCTGAAGCAAAAATTAATTGTATATCTCGACGGGTTCGATAGATATCGAGGATATATCTAAAACACGTTCAAGGTCTTTTCACCACTTAAGAGAATAAATTTCGAAAAACCCTTGAATCACGTTTTAGAATACTTTAATGGTATCTCGTGGACGTAAAAAACACAACTTTAGCCCGCTGGGTTCAAGATATATTGACGATTAATTGTAACGCTTTTCACCACTTTTCACCCCTTTTCACGTCCTTAGGTGGCGAATTGCGAAAATTCCTGAAATTACTTTTTAGGTATTTGAGTAAGCATCAATCCTAAACAAAAATCACGTCGCTATATAAAAAACCATCGGATCGATATATATCGAATGTGAGTCGAAAACTCATATTACCCCTTTTTTAACCAGTTTAGGGCCGAATTCAGAAAATATATTTAGAATGGTACTTGAGATATTTACAAAAGCACCAATTTAAAGCAAAGAGTACTTCGATATCTCGATTGATTCTATATATATGGAAGGAAAATCGAAAACACATTTCACGTATTTTCACCCCTTTAAGTAAAGAATTTCGAAACGTCTTTGAGTCCTGTCGTAGACATTTGTAAAAGTAACCAATTAAAGGTAAAATCACGACGATAGCCAATTGTGTTTCAAAGATATAGACGATTCATCAAAAACAATTTTCGCCCCTTTTTACTGCCTGGGGATCGAATTTCAAAAAAACCTAAAACTACTTTTTGGGTATTTACGTAAGCAATATTTTGAAGTGATTATCAACTCTCTATCCCGAAGGGTTCGATAGATATCGATAGTTGATTGGAAACACATTTAAGGTCTTTTCAGCCCTTAAATGTTGAACCTCGAAAAATCCTTAAATTGGCTAATATGCATTTTTACGAGTGTCCTATTAAATTAAAAATCACGATGATTGGCCGTCGGGTTCGAGCTCTATCGAACTTTCTTCGGAAACACATTTCACCCCTTTTCACCCACTTAGAGGTCGAATTTCGAAAAATCCCTTCTTAGTGCTCGCCTACGACCTGAAGGGAACCCCCACAAAAAAATTCACGATTCTAGGTCCAGTGGTTTGGGCTGCAGTTTGATATGTCAGTCAGTCAGTCAATCAGTCAGCTTTCATTTTTATATATAGAGATAACTAGGTATATCAGTTTTCTGAATTTATTCGTAAATAATACAGTCACTTACAATAACAACATTGCTCTGTAAACCAGACATTACAACGTCTGATTTTACCAATGCAATCTGTGGTTGAGATTGTCCATTGCTTCCTAACCTGCAGAAGAATTGACCTTACCTTTACCTTCGTTATTCCACAAAAACCCAAGAATTGAGAGCTACCGTAACTCCAAACGACAAAGTCAAACGCTAAAGTTATACTCTGCTTAACCGCCTTAAACTTCTCTCAATGTAGAGTGTTGTTAAGGTTAATCCTACTGAAGGTTAGAAAGAAAAGGCGTTTTCTTACAGGAAAGTTTGTCACAGGAAAAAATTCTGCCGCTAGATGCGCTGCTGTCACTAAGTGGTCTAATAAAATACGAAACCGTAATAAAATTAAATTTAACTATTGGCTTTGGGAAAGAGAGAAGTCACTTAATTTAATTTTAAGGTGAAAACAAACTGGGTTTGGCTTTTAAATTACCAACTCCGTGTAACTTTAAATCCACGAAAGCTCTGTGATAGGTCAGTTTACACTTCTTACCGATACTAGCGCAACAGGTGACAGAAATATTCCCTGTACCAAACTTGTAATACAGTCTATGTTCTAACCTATGGTTAGGAGATGATGGTTTATCGCGAGAAAACTTGCTGTTTGCTGAGATTCAACGTACGTTCAGCTTATCAAAAGCTGACTGACGTTTTCCTGTACGTTGATCTGTTACGCTATTTGACTGAGCCAATAGGAATCCTACTATTGTAATATTTTATGCCTGATATTTGTCTGCAGACAGCTACATTGTGTCAGGCGTGTATCACCCAATCATACATGTTGTGAGGTTTTCAAGGGCATGTTGGCACAAAACATTTTCGCGATATACCATCACCTACCAACAGTATAATTGAGGAGCAAATTTTCAAAACCAAACTTGTCCACCTTATCTAGCTGTAGGATAAAGTGAATAAACATTATAGTTTATAGCACTAACTGAGAATAAACATGCCCATTTCAATAAGACGTGCGTTTTTTATGGAGTCTGAGTTCATACTCGTATGTGACACCTCTTATTTATTTTAAAAGGACAGTTTACTCATTTTCGGGATTTTGGGCATGTCTGGTTTGAATGTTTGCCCCTCAATTAACCTTAGTGCTGCCATCATACTTACTGGCTCTTTAACGATGAACCGGAGGTTATCTTGGCGTAGCCACGGTCTGCATCTGTCCATCCGCGATAGTTCGTGGTAGTCGCACGGCAGCGGCTCTCTCGCGCCTTTGCACACAAACATACAAACACGTTCTTAAATAAATATCTACATTCATGGCTGTTGTCTGTTATTTTACGTAGCGATTCCGGATGTTGAGTTCATGGAAAATATAGCTATAAATCTGTTTGCGGACACCTTACCATCAGCAAAAATTCATCGTCTAAAATGTAACATTAATTTCAAAGTATTCGTAAAAAATAATTATGGTTTGTAACGTCATCAGGTAGATACTTCCCGTTCAAACCGTCAACGGTACGTTTAAAGTTGTCGTTGCACGATCCGCAATAACAAATCAACTGTAAAGACGTTACTGTAACAACAAAAACAGATTGTCCGCAAAGTACCGAAGATTTCTTGGAGAAAATTGGAGGATTTCACGGAGAAAATTTTCTAACAGTGCAAGCCGAAGCGTAAGTTTACGATACATTTCAAGTATGGAAGTACGCGATGATTGTGTGACAGAAAGACAGCGAGGTATGTGACGCTCTTGTGAATGAGTGCATGCAAACAACGGTAGAATACACGGGACGGTGAAACCAGATATTAGAGAAACGTACCGATGAAGCTACGATAAAACACGCTTAGTAAAAATATCGCACAACATATTCGCGACTTGCTGTGGTGCTGAAACCTATGTCTTCACGAACATTTGGTCAGAGAATTCTATTAATTGGTCATTGTCTTCTATAAATAAAAAAGATTTATTCAGGTTCATTTTCGTTTCATTTGACTTAGGCGAGAAGACCAGATTTTGTCAAGATACGCATACGTGTTTGTAATTGTTAAGTTATATGCCATCAGGATTACGTAAGAAATAAGTCCTGACAATCAGATCAGCCACACCGGTAAAAAGAGAAAAAGAGCGATACCTGAAACTTTTTGTTTGCTGGAAATTTCTCCAACAATGTGTGATTATCTAAGTTTTTTTATATTTGAAAGTTTCTCCTGAAAATGGGGATGATTTTAACTACACGAACGCCAATTCTTCACAATTACAATGACCTGCTTTAATCTTTGAACGATTCTTGCTTTAATTAAGAAAGAAGTTGGTACAGGTTCATCCCGGTTTCCAGACTGAGGCCCACATTTGATTTCCTCTGACGTTTCGGCAGTTCCTCTTGTTGCTGAAATCCCGATTCAGATCATGAAAGTCAACGATCAAAATTATTTTGGAGAAGGTAAAAAAAGTTATCTCGAAGAACACGACGCTGAATTTCACACGCTTTATTTAAAGAGCAGCAAAAACATAAATAAACTAAAAGTCAGAGCTATATATACAACATAAACAGGATGTTTCTTAAATAGGGGAACAAACTCCGCATACGTGTTCCTCACGAAAAACTATGACGAAAACATATTTTGAACTTTTCACCTAAACGCAATATTAAGGGAGTAATAGGCCTCTGAACATCGAATTTTAAAACAGTATTTTCCCAAAATATCGGAAACTAATTGACATAAAACTACAATATTTTCAGCATTGCTTATTTCTATTGGGATCTGCAAACCAACAGCGAATGTTGGTTGATACCTTCCGCCCTTATGAAAATAGCAGGGGTGGCTACCCTCTAATTGCACATAACTTTTTTACCGTCCGGATTTTCGAACATCTAAAGATGGTTTATTGAGTAATGTTACCTGTCTAACTAAAAAGGTCCTCTTGTTGCAATTGTCTAGGACTCATAATTTTCTTTCAAATCACAAATGAAGCTACAGCGATAGAATTCCCGAAACAATGGCATAGAGAGTTAGAAACATGTAGGTAACGTTGAATGTGCACCATCAACAATTCAAGGAACACAACAAAATAAACACATGACCGCACTAATGCCTGTGCTGTATGCTGTGTATCTTAGGTGCAAGCACAGGAATTGGAAGCATTCTTAAATGACGATATGCAAAAAAAAAAGTGGGTTTGGATGGAAACCCATCACACGAAAAGGGGTAGTAGGTAGAAACTTCACTGAAACCTTTAAAACACAAATATCCTAATGTTGTGTTTTACTCCACAAAATGAATTTTACAGTACAAGTTTACCAAAAAGCCATCTTGTTTTTTTGTACATTACACTTTATTCTAGAAAGAAAAATTAATGTGTTTTTTGTTTGAAAAAGTTCTGATTCTGTAGACACCAACAAGTATAATTTACTAGTAAAAAGTATTAATTGTAATGTGAAAACTTCAGGCATTAATTTTTATTTTCCATGTATGGCACAGTTTCCGATCTGCAAAGAATTACCTAACAAAGTTATGCACTTTTTCGTTTTCAAATTTGAAGCATGTGAAACGGTTTGTGGTCAACCAGGCATTTTGGACGTGTTCGCAGATTCATGATGAGACGTGTTCGTGTATGTGCAGATTCGCGGGGTGATCATTTTTAACATTTCATGTAATGTTTGCCTACATCACTTAGCAGCATTGTATCAAGCATTGATGACTCGGCCGTGTGTCACAGAAATTCCAAGGAATAAACATGTAACCTTACTGATGTAATACCTTACATTAGGTGCTAACCTTTTCGAGCTACTCCCATGAAAGCAGGACAGGTAAAAAGAAGTCTTATACGGTAATTGTTATGTGCTTCTTATCGATTGCCACATACATCAATGCTTATGGACTACCAGTACATTTAGCAACATAGGTTTTGCAACCCTTAATTTTTCAAAATTAGCTATTATTTAGTGTTTCACATCACACAGTCTGTACGCCTGTGTCAATTACACAAACCATATGAAAATTACGTATTATACAAAAATACGACACCTCATTCGAACATTAGATAACAAAGAAGTGCATAATTTTGTTAGGTTATTCTTTGCGGATCAGGAACTGTGCCAAACATGACAAACAAAAATTTATGCCTGAAGTTTTAACCCTACAATTAATTACCATTATTAGTAAATGATACTTTTGGTATGTACAGAATCAGAACTTTTTGAACAAAAACACATTAATTTTCCTTTCTCGAATAAGTTATCATGTACAAACAAACAAGATGGCTTTTTGGTAAACTTGTACTGTAAAATTCATTTTGTGGAATAAAACACAACATTTGGATATTTGCGTTTTAAAGGTTTCAGTGAAGTTTCTACCTACTACCCCTTTTCGTGTGATGGGTTTCCATCCAAACCCACTTTTTTTTTGCATATCGTCATTTAAGAATGCTTCCAATTCCTGTGCTTGCACCTAAGATACACAGCATACAGCATAGGCAATAGTGCGTTCATGTGTTTATTTTGTTGTGTTCATTGAATTGTTGATGGTGCACATTCAACGTTACCTACATGTTTCTAACTCTCTATGCCATTGTTTCGGGAACTCTATCGCTGTAGCTTCATTTGTGATTTGAAAGAAAACTATGAGTCCTAGACTATTGCAACAAGAGGACCTTTTTAGTTAGACAGGTAACATTACTCAATAAACCATCTTTAGATGTTCGAAAATCCGGACGGTAAAAAAGTTACGTGCAATTAGAGGGTAGCCACCCCTGCTATTTTCATAAGGGCGGAAGGTATCAACCAACATTCGCTGTTGGTTTGCAAATCCCAATAGAAATAAGCAATGCTGAAAATATTGTAGTTTTATGTCAATTAGTTTACGATATTTTGGGAAAATACTGTTTTAATATTCGATGTTCAGAGGCCCATTACTCCCTTAATATTGCGTTTAGGTGAAAAGTGCAAAATATGTTTTCGTCATAGTTTTTCGTGAGGAACACGCAAGCGGAGTTTGTCCCCTTATTTAAGAAACATCCTGTATATCATAAATATGAGCTGTTCCTGAAACTATATGTGAGGTGATCCCGTCGTATCCCAAAAGGAATAGAAAACATCATACAAACAATGCCGTACAGTAACTTACAAGGGAGATATCCACCCTTAAAAATCGGCATTTCAAATGGTTTAACTGAAAATATTAAAACCTACTGGAGATTAAAGTAAGCCTCTGTGAATTATGATGTTTCTTTATGTAGATAAGTCCTAGACTGGTGCATGTACGGCGTTGCAGCGTGTCATGCGTATTCTTTTTTATGCGAAACCCTTAACTTATTCACATTATGTTTACCTACGAAAAGAACACAAACTTGTAACTATGCTTCTACGTTTTCAAAAATACAGCACGCTTGATAGAAACATGATTTTCGGGCCTCTCAAAATTGCTAAAAATCCTAAAATATTACCTGAATTTGTAAATTGCAAAGCGAGAGGCTTGCATTGGTCTTTACTTCATACTATTAAAAAATAAAATGTTGTGGTCACCGCTTAAAGTCCCGCAGGAAAACTACTACGAGGAGAACCTTGCACGCCAGTTCGGCGCGCTGCGAATAGAGGCGATATGCTTCTAGTCAAGCGCGAGACACTGGCTCTTATCGCTACGCTGTTCCCACGCGTCAAAGGTGAAAATTCGGCACCGGCGAAGACTCCTTAGCTTCTTCACAATTGTGGAGTACTAATATTCCCTACATTCAGAAAAAAAGGTGGTACGTTTTTAACCTTTCAAGGTGTGTGTAAATATTCGGCATTTTTATTATATTCATAAAGAATTAATACTCATACTAAATGAACTTTACATATCAGTTTCAAGGAACATTCAATGTAAACTTTTTTTGCGAGAAAAAATTGTAAGCACTTGGTTGCCTGCCAAATAAACAACTCGCGTTATAAGGCTGGTACGTAAAGTGACAACATTATCCATATTTTTTTTCCTCTTTTTAATCTCGGTAGTTTTATTATTTTCCGTTAAAACCATTTAAAATGTCGATTTTTTTAGGGTAGATATTTCTCTTATGAGTTACTGTACGACACTGCTCGTATAATGTTTTCTACCCCATTTTGGATAGGGAATCACCTCACAGCGTCTGTACCTGTAGGTCTAGTACAACCTGTGTATATAGCCTATAGGGTTAAGTAAGGTAATTTCAGTTCAGTATATGTATGTATGAGTGTGTATACACACATACATGTTATATGATGTTAGTCTCACAACGAAATAAAGAAAACAGTTGTGGTCGAGTTACCTGCGTGCATTGATTGTTGTGGACGCGCATGTACATAAGATATATACGGATCCATTTCATCTTCGAGAAACGAAAGGGGGCTTGCCTCTTCTTCCTAAAAATACAACACAGTAAGAGCTTGTTAAGCTTTTGACAGAAAAGTGAGCATTTTAATACCATGTTCTTTTCTTCTATCCAATTCGCATATTTATGTAATTTCTTAAAATAAACACTTAAGTGTGTAGAACTCCGGGAAGTTCACATATGAAGCGACAGTAAAATTTTTACATTATTCTGGACAAGTCGTTCCAAAAGTGTTCACATCATCGTAAACAACATTTAAAGTCATTCTTTAGGCGATACTGTCCCATGAAAAAATAATGTATTTCTATGAATATAATCTTTCCCGTTCTGCCATCCCAATAGTGATGTAGAAGATACTTGCAAATAAAATACGAATTTTCGAAGGAAAATCATGCTTCATTTGCTAAATTGTAAATAAATTTTCTTAAGTATGCCTGCTATTTCAACTCGTTTTGAATTAAAACCAGCAAAATTGTCGATCTAAACGCAAAAGTTTGCATAGTTAATAGTAGTGATAAAATATTCCTTCAAATAATTTTTATGGATATTTTTTAGTGCTGAACTGATTGATGAGATCTTCACGAAAGGACTTGCAACACTGAAAATACCAGTGCTTCAATGTTGTACTACAGCTTGCACCATTATTAAAATGCATTTATTTCCCCGTTTATACACAATGGGGAATGGCTTCAAGCCCAAGTTTATCCAGACTGATTCCCAATCATCCACTCTGATGACCAAATCTACATTTCACCGTTAAATGTTATTTTGTCGGTAAAACGTATTGGATTTAAAAAAAAGTAGACGCTGCATATGAGTCACGAATAAAAAAACTATAGCATTCACAAAGTCTTTAGGCACACTCGATATGAAAGTATACATTTATTGTAATAATTTACTAATCTACTGCAATAATTAAATGCGTAAACTTCAATAAAATTAATTGCAAAAAGTATTCTCATATTTGTGAAACCAAATTTAAGGGGCCTCCCTAACTACGCCTGAAATGCATTGAAGAACGCTACTATTATCCCTTTTTTTTAACGAAACTACGTAACGTGCAATTCATTCTTACATCTAAAAAAAATTTCATTTTAAACTATGTCACTATAACTTTTAAAAATCAGGCATGTTTATTACAAACATGATTTTCGGGCATTTAAAAATGCCTAAAAATACGGATTTTCATACTTCGCATATAGAAAAAATACCCATAAAATTTGAAGAACACTAAGTTAGAAGTTTGCGTTGAACTTAAAACAATACTTCCCATAAATAAAATAGGAAAAATTAGTAAAGTCCCGCACGGCAGTTGAGTGCTTGCGTGTAGGGGTGATTCTGCATTATACACGCAGGTCTGCGGCACCCTTAGCATTCCACCGACTTTTACTTCAATTGCACAAATACAACCTATTTATGGAGCTACCTTAATATATATTAGGCATAACAGCTTAGTATATAAATCCTTTAACTTTATGAGCATTTTCGATAATTTGCAAAAACCTGCACAATAACATGAACTATTATGTAATTTGTTTGAAGCACGGTGTTTATAAACTAAAGTTTATTTCTTACGTAAAAATTGTTATAGGTACTAAAAAACTTTGCTTTAAGTTAAAGACGTTGGCTTGAAGTTATCATGAAAACTATATTGGACTCATTCAAATTATTATAAAGTCTTAACTTATCTGTGGAACTTCTGATAGTAAGAACTTGGTATTAGATTACTTTTAAGCTGAGCGCCCACTAGAGGCAAGGGGCGGCAAGGAGAAAATGTCTGCTCGGACAAAACTCGTGTTAATAAATGAAAGCGCGCCCAGTACAGGCAAGGGGAGGCAAGGGGTGGCAAGCTACCGCGCCGGAGAAGTCTTCGGACTTCTGGCGTTGCCGCCCTTGCTATGCCTTGCCGTGCCTTGCCTGTAGTGGGCGCATGAGCAGAAGGAGGACGCAACGAAATAGTACACTTCGGGGTAGTTCGGGTAGCCTCGTCACTGATTTGGGCACGGCCCGATTCGCTCA
>PNEQ01062029.1:0-10318 GCA_003012365.1 Medauroidea extradentata | reverse complement strand
TCTCTCTACCCCCCCCCCTCCCTCTCGTTCCTAAAAAAGCCAAGCTCGTAGCAATTCGCTTTCCTACTAGTTCACGAGATATCCGCATAGATCACGCTCCGTACGTCCGTGGCCGAATGCAGCGCTATCCTACGATGGAAAAAAGAACCACTTCAAGTGACCGCGCACGAGAATATATTATCTCCCTTGCCGTCTTAAATCATGGCTCCAGAAATCTTTATTTCCTTTATAATGTTAACAATGGGAAAAAGTGGCCGGAGTTTGAACCCGGCCGCCCGGGTTACAGCGCCAAAACGTACGACATTCTCGGTAACTTGACGAACTACAGCCAAACAACAAGGGGGGTCAAGCAAAATACATTGGTAGATAGGCGAGTGTCCAGACCTGTACTCCTACGACCGTGCGTGGTGCAGAATTACAATAAAAAAATTAAAGTCAGTTTTAGATTTTTAACAATTTTTTTGCGGTTTTTTCTACAACACGGCAAAATTCGCTCTCAATTGCGTACGTCCACAAAAACGGTTCAGTTTTCAGTGCGATTCAGACCGCAGTGACAAATGTGTGACAACTTGCAGCATGTTTCACAATACGTAATGGAGATGTTTCCGCACTTAAAATCTTATTTTAAAATTAGTAACTACACTAGGAACTAAAAAATACGGGAATATAAGTGAGACTCGTTGAATATTATGTTTAAAATTGAGAGTGCCGACACTGTAAATTAATACTTCTTCGTCGACGTCGTGTGATATTATAGGGACCCTGGTTTTTTTTTTCCGAATAGAATTCTGCCCCAGTTTGTTTCAGTGACTTACATACACATCTGCAATTCTGCTTCATGGTTATTGGCAACGGGTATGTGTGAAGAGCCGTATCTCATTTGGCTGAGCCAATTACAATAACGTTCCTGCACCACACGTCTGTGATTTGACGGTAGAATCCCACGACTCGCGACAGTTAAAATATCCAATCGCTGACCACGAAGCAGAACTGCAGATGTGCACGTAAGACCCGGAAACAAAAGTGAGGAAAAATTCTTTTCGCGAAAAAACAAGGGTCCCTGGTGATTTAGCTATTTGATGAGGTTCCTACCGCACGGGAAACGCACATGAAATCGTCAGCGTCGACGCGACTATTCCTAGTGTGTAGGCAATACTTAATACACGTGGTTGTAAAAACATCGCCGTCTGGTAGAACAGCGAACGAATCACACGAGATACGGGACTTGGGAGTGTCATTGGCGTGTCTGATGTACCGTTCGGAACTAAGTCTGTGTAATCAACAACTCATGACACGCATACACGATTGAGTAGCATTTTTATATCCAGCTTTAATCGTATAAAATCGTCTTCTTTGTTAAACTTGCGAGTAGCCTACAAGAGATTTTCTTTTGTGTACACGCGCTGAGTTCTCGTTTACTTTTTACGTGTTAGTTAACAGTTTTCCGTCTCCTGTCGGTAGACCTGAGCAGGGGTGCCCATCCCCCCGAAGCCCCAATAAGCCAATCCCCCTCAAAAAACTCAAAAACAAATTTACTTCGAGTTACACTTCAGTATTGGAGAGATATTTAGGCTACCATTTCGTAAAGACAAATACAACTGATCTGGTTTTTACTAGCTTACTTATACGAGGACATCACTTGTACAATCATGAAAACATGTTTCGTTTATGATTAAACATTTTATTCTTGAAAATCAAATCCCCCCCTCCCCCCCCAAAAAAAAATTCTAAATGCGCAACTTGCACAATTATCCCCCCTTGTGGTCACCCCTATCCGGCTCATAAGGATCGAGTTGAATGTTTAGAGATTTCTGACGGGGGTAGATTGTACTCGCACCAGGTTTTCGAACGGCTTTAAGAAACCACGTCATCCTTACCATGCTGATACATTTTACAATTTCCTTCTGATTTAAAAAGTAGCGAGATTTATGTTATGACAGTCCAATAGTTACTTAGCTAATTATTTTAATACGCTTAATGAACTTTTTATTCGAAAATTTAAAGCGCAATTATGAAACAAATTAAACTTATTTCAAATTTAAGTTGTTTATCTCTCACCGTGTAATAAACACTAAATAACTTATTGTGTCAAAAGCGACGGAGCTGTAAGGTCGACCTTGAAGCGCGCATCTAATGCCGCGTCGCCTCAACGGGCAAAACGCTGAACTAGCGTGCAAGGTTTCCGTCGAACGGTTTTTACTATGGAACAGTAAGCGATGGCCATATAATTTTATTGGTGGAAAGTCTGCAACTATATAATTTTATTGGTGGAAAGTCTGCAACTAAGTTCAGTGCAGTGCAGGTAGCAACCTCCTGTTAGTACATTTTGAAGTACGGAAGTCTTAAAAGATCGTTTTTAGCCATGTTGGAGGGCTTAGAAACAGTGTTTTTAATGAGCGTGGCGTCTTAAGAATGAGGTTTCGACCTTGTCTGAAGTTTGTTTTCTTTTCGTACGTCGGCACAATGGACGCACGTGGAATATTTTTGTAGCAAAACCTGTTTACGAACACACTGCAACGCATTTGAAGCGTGAGGTAGGCGAATGTAACACATCCTTCATACACCTAAGCGTCTCTAAGTGCGAAGTACTTAGGAAGCGTGCAGTGTTTTCACAGAATGTGTTTTTCAACGGGACTTCAAGCGATGATTAATGTTATTATATTTGGGGACAGTTAGTGTCAAAGTCCAACGCAGGTTTTCATGGCTGTATTACGATACCGGTTGATATTTTCTCAGCTACAGCATGATTGAGAATCATGTTTTTATCTAGTGGACTGCATTAAAAATAAATCAAAGTGACACATTTTCAAGTGTTTTTTTATATATAAAGGCATCGGAAATCTTTTTAATACTTAATCAAGAAAAAAGATTTTCCTTACCAAGCTGCAACATGTCTCACGCGCTTAAAAAAATTACCGGTATTACGCGACATCCTTCATTCATTATACGAAAACGAAGAATTTCAACAAGCGAGGAACTCGCTGCCTTTAAATAATTTAAAACCGAGTAGATCGAGCGAGATTTTCGTCCACATACCGTTATGTCATGTCCCGCCCGCCGAAGATGACGGCCTACATTGTCGTCCATACCAGAGCGGCGTCGGAGGATTAGAATGTCGTGGGAGGTGGAGGGGGTAACTCACTTCGGCGATGCGTCTTTGTTGTCGGCAACCAGATGGCCAGGGGTCTGTCAGCAAACCGATCCCTCAGCCGATTACGGTCGGCCGAGCTAATTACGTGGGCGTAGTGGGGGAAGGGGGGGGGGAGGTTCAGAGAAGATTGCGTAGCTTTCGGTCCCCCCGGATGACTCCACTATATCCTGTAGCGTTGCCAATCGTAAGATAATGATCGTACGAATACAATATTTTCGTCTCTTGTACGATCTACGATCAAACTATCGGATCGTACTCCAATTGTACGATTGTAAGCCATTTCCGTACTCCGAGCACACCTCTGTACATGTTTACCCACTGTAATGAATATTTTTATGAAAGATACGCCAGTGTTGCTGTCTCTCTCTCTCTTTCCAATTTATCTGGACGTCTGTAATTCCCCTTTTTAAATTATTGTGAATTTCAATGTATTATTTTTTGCACTCACGTATGTACACTATGGTTCTACTGACTGACAATTTAGTTTGTACGTGAAAATTCTGTTTTGTTATGTTTTTCAAAGTGTTATCGCTACATTAAAAAACCTTTAGAAATATTTTTTTGTTAATGTACGATCGAGGAAGGACTATGTACGATCTTTTCGCGTAATAAGTACGATCCTGGTATTACTCAAGGTTGGCGAAGTCCTCCTACAGAAACGATGTAACACTGCTGGCGAGTGCGAGCGGGGAGACTCGCCCGCTTTCGGTAGCCATTTTGGCTGCGGCGGGTGAACACAAGGGGTACGTTCTCGAAACGAACAACTATCAAGTTTTCCTCCGGCTTTGCACGAGCGACGACATACAGGATGTCCTAAGACAACCACATGATAATCACCCCAAGCTAAGCTGAAGACTAAAATGTAAAGGGAAAAAGGTTGAACGACATTTTACGTGCACAATGCGGCAACACTGTACGGAGAAAGTTCTGTTTTGCTTCCTGTGTATAAGTATTATTTTATGTAGGCCTGTGTTACGTAAAGTAAACCTAGAATCATGTTCAGACTGCTAGGGATTTTAACCTGCATCCAGAACAGTTGTTTTAAGTGAGACATGTGGAGCGCGAGGAGGGGACTACCTACAGTGCTATGTCGCCACAAAAATGTCGTCTCACAGTTTGACAGTAAAAATTTTGGCTCCTATTTACCTCAGTATTCGTGTGGGGTGTATATTACGAGGTTGTTCTTGGACATCCTGTACTTTATCTACTATGTGAGAAATTTTTGGTCAGCGCTTAACATCTGGGTCTTTAGCGCTGGTGAGGGGTGACATAAGAGGTGTGTGGAGCAGCACCGGAATAATAGGGCAGGAGAAACGGGAGATCCCCGAGAAAACCCGGCGACCAACGGGCCCGTCCGGTACAATTCCCACATGCAAAGATCCTGGGACAGACTCCGCCGTGAGTCGAACCCGGATCGCCTTGGTGGGAGGCGAATTGTCGGACCATTCGGACACCGCGGCCCCCTACTATAGGCAGAGAAAAAAGTTTGTTACAAAAAGATTTTGGCATCGTTCAGTTTTTAATGCCTTGCCCTGATTCGTGGTCACTGTAAGTGTGTATTTTCTCAGGCACGTCTCAAATTTGACTGCGCCAATCAGGATAAAGTAGTTGTAATATCGCCTGTGATTTGCCAGTATAAACTCAAGACAAGTGAGTGTTAAAACGAACAATTACTAGGGACCCTGGTTTTTCGCGAAAATAATTCTACCTCACTTTGTTTCTGTGCCTTACGCGCTCATCTGCAGTTCTGCTTCGTGGTCAGCGATTGGATATTTTAACTGTCACGAGCCTTGAGATTCTACCGGCAAATTACAGACATGTGGAGTTGCAGGAAAAATTTTGTAATTGGCTCAGTCAAATGAGATACGGCACATCACAGAGAAACGCTGCAAATAATCATGCATCAGAATTGCAGATGTGCAGGTGAGACACTGAATCAAACTGGGGCAGAAATCTTTTCGCCAAAATATTGTGGCTGTCGTTTACACTCTCTAAAAATAGTTTGTAAATTTGACAAAACGTGCGTATAGGAGCGCTAAGAATGTAGTTACGATATAATTGTATCCCAGACATCCATTGTAGAACTCCTAAACTTTTTATTAAACAGTCAAATGTATACTGAAGTTACCAGACATGTATTGTAACAATTGTAATAGTTTGCATATTTACAAGGCTAAAGTATGGTAACTGTCCAATACTGTGTTTACGTTAATTTCTTCCTTAACATTTTAGTAAGTTTCTTTACAATAACTCACGATGGTTGGGGGAAGGTTAAGACACATTTTTCAGCTCCCGTTAAACAAAAGGTAACCTACGAAATGTCTGTCTGGAGTCATATGTTCACCTAAGCAGCTTTTGGACCAACCCCTGATCCTGCTATGGAACACGGTTACACGCGTTCAAATTATAACACCCTTCTTTTTGCGTAGGGGGTTAAAAATGTACACATTCGGGCCCAAAACATAACTTATTTCAGCGGATGCTTTGGTTTTTACAATGCGTCAAGTAATGAGACAGCTAAGTTTTTACTTCACATACTACGCAATAAATAAAAGTGAAATTATTGATGATTTAGTATTAAAGATACTTAAAAAAATTTTATAAACATGTTGTCTAAAGTATATTCCCAGCAACACAGACGCAAAAGTTATCCTTAGAATTTTTCTTCTCCATTAAAAATGGTAACATTCCGCCTCTCTTTTTTAAAAAAAAAAGTACAATTGCGTATGTAGAGTGAATCTGTACTGAACACCTTAAAACTTTATGGAAATACTAATATTAATAAAAAATCCATTTTCGGGCAAAAACATTTTCTGCACTGATAAATATTACTACAAGAATATAAATATTGGGGGAATAAGTTACGAGCATGTAATTAAGAGTTTCTTGGGAAGGAAAAATAACCATTTGCTCTATGTTTTCATGATGTAGAAAAATCAAGGGAAAAGATTATACAGAAACCTAGGCCGCAGTAATGTTATTAAGTATAGCCGGTGATGACATGTACAGTATGTCAGAGAAATACTAAACCCAAACATGTAAACTTTCTAGCCCTTGCCCCCACCGTGGTTATGACGTAAACAGTTCCATTGAGCACAGCCGATAAGACCCCGGAATTTCGCATGTGGGAATTGTGCCGCTCGATGCCGTTGGTTGGCAGGTTTTCTGGGATATCCCGTTTCCACGCCCCTTCATTCCAGCGCTGCTCCATACTCACCTAATGTCACCATAGACGTAGCCTCGAAATGGGGTGGGGGCACAGGGTAGCCACGTGCACCTCCCTAACTTCAAGATCGTTTTAAAAAATGGTAACGGTAATGCCTGTAAAATAACAACTTTTTATATTGTTTTTAACACAAGTTTTAATTAAATTTCTAGCCAATATTTGTACTGAATTTTTCAGCAAGTTATTGTAAATTTACACTTTTTATTTGTGGTTCTACTTTAAATTCACGGCATTATGCTGCCGTCACAAAAAAAAAATAATTTAGAGTCACTCTACCCCTATGCGTGTCTCCTTTACCAGTTTAAAAGACCTCGATGGGGCGGTTCACTTCAGTTTTCAACGTCTTTTATTATTTTTATATTTGTACCAGATATTTGTTTCCTTATTTTAGACATAAATTGTGACTAAACCTTCCTCTTACGAAAATTTTGTATCTCTTATAGTTCTTGTGTAATGGGTCGTAAACGTCAAAATTTGCACTTCACCGTTTTATACACGCCACTAAAACCAACTGACATACCAAACCGAAAAAATTCACAATGTATAACAATGTTGTAGACTATGGTTTGACAACTATATGAAACAAGAAATAATATATTTTGGTATTTAATAAAATATGCTAAAATTTAAAATGAAATTTCAAATTTAAAAACCCACAATGCCATATTTTCAATTTTTTGAGAATTAACAAAACAGAAAAATTGTTACAAAATTCAACTTTTTTTTACAAAGAGGCTATATAACTATTTCGTGGGATGTTTCTTAATGTTTTATTACGTAGCCAATGCATGTTATTTCACAGTGAATAATTTCACTAAAATAGTCAACTGGTTTTCATTATTTGCATGGTAACAGAACACGTAAATTTTGACCAACGCACCGTTATGAGAAAACTACGCCAGCTAAAATTGCTTTGTAAGAGGAAACTACACTCACAAGTATCGTCTACAAAACTACACTCTATCCACTCTAAGGTTGCAGCAAGAATAAGAATTACTTACGAAATAAATCAAAGCAATTTAATTATACCTTGATTCCTTACATTGAGATTGGGCCGTATTACAGTTTCCTTTTATTTTCCAAAATTTCAAATTAAATTTATGATGTGCAAAAATGTTACTGTCACACGCTTGACTGAATTAGCTGCAACCTTAGAATGGATAGAGTATAGCAACATTTCATAAAAATATAAAATTATGATTTTATTGCACTTTAACACCCTCAACATACGAAGTGCACAAGCCTAGGGGAACCACGACTGACGGAGCGCCAACCCGCGACCCTTGCCCCGCGTCGTGCAGCCCCATCGCCAATCCACTTCTCAGATACGCTCCACTTTGTCGCGTAACGCTCACGTGACCCCGGCAAGGCATGATGAGGGAGGGAAGGGGTGACCTCTCGACCCTATGTCACACGCTGGTGACCTCGCACATGGCTCTTGCGATCACAGAAGTCCTGTTCTAGGGCAGGAACCTCTATACTCTGCCCACTCTCAGGTAGCATCAGAAATAAAAATTTCTAACGAAATAAATCAAAGCAATTGAATTATATCTTGATTCCTCACATTGCAATTGTGCCGCAGCATTATTACCTAGTAATTTTCAATATTTCAAATGAAATTTACGCCGTGCAAAAATGTTATTGACATCCACTTGGATGAATTAGCTGTAACCTTAGAATGGCTAGTGTATAGATACCTCCGTGCGACGTGACGACTGTCAGTTAAGACGAGTCTTCGCCGGTGGCGAATTTTAACCCTTGACACGTGGAAACAGCGTAGCGATAAGAGCCAGTGTCCCACGCTTGACGAGAAGCATATCGCCTCTATTCGCAGCGCGCCTAACTGGCGTGCAAGGTTTCCGCTGTAGTATTTTTCCTACTGAACTTTAAGCGGTGACCACAACATTTTATTTTTTGGATAGTTTGAAGTAAAGACCATCGCATACCTCGCGCTTTGCAATTTACGAATTCAGGTAATATTTTCGGAGTTGCAGCGTTCAAAATAACCCGTTTTTAGCCATTTTGAGAGGCCCGAAAATCATGATTCTAGCAAGCGTGCTGAATTTTTGAAAACATAGGAGCATAGTTTCAAGTGTGTGTTATTTTCGTAGATAAACATAATATGACTAAGTTAAGCAATTTCTCGAGAGCAGATATTTAAAAAATGTTTGACAGTTTTTTTGCAAAAAATTAGCTAACATAGAGAAGAATATTTTAAAGTCAGGAAATACTATGGCTTTAGTTAATTATGGAATTAACTAATTTCTGGTTAATTGACTTCTCTGAATGTTAAACTAATACAATTTTTACACTGTTAGGTAAATACCTATTTCCGTATTTCCTTACATTTATTATTTATTATCTTCAAAGAAATGTCTGGTGATACGGAAGTAATTATCTTACAATGTAAAATGGTGTAACAGAGTAACATTTAGAGCAGGAAAGATAACAATGTGTTTGAAGCAAGAAACCGTGGAGGGCGATAAGTCAACGCCAATGCGTGCGTTCAATACCGCTACGCCTCTAAGCGCAGAGGACTAAACTATACTCCATCCATTCTAAGGTTGCAGCGAATTCATGCAAGTGAATGACAATAAAATTTTTACACAGCATACATTTCGTTTGAAATATTGGAAAAAATATAAGGTAACTGTATTAGGCACACTCACAATGTGAGGAATCAAAATTAAATTAAAATGCTTTGATTTATTTCGTTAGCAATTATTATTTCTGCTGCAACCTTAGACTGGACAGAGTATAGCGTACAGTGTTTTCGTAGAAAGTGTTCTTCAATCGTACTTTAAGCGATAACCCTTTTGTTGTATTTGTGGAAAGTATGGGGTATAGTCCAACTCAGGTCGCCATAATTTTGTTTTACAATTACGGTTTAAGTTTTACAGATACAGCTATCTAAAAAAAAAAAAAATTCTTACCACATTTGAGAAGCTTGGTAATTACGTTTTTAATAAGGTAGCGGTATTTTTAAAACACCAGAGAAATAGTTTTAAGTGTGTGTTTTTTTCGCAGACATACATATTGAAAACGCGTTTAATGGTTATAAGTGAAAGAACACTTATCGTCCACGTTACATCACATCTCATGCGCCAGGTCCAACTAACTCTTTTAAGGGTGTTCAAGTGCGATAAAATCATAATTTTCTATTTATATTTAATATTGTTTGTTTTGTAGACGATACTTGTGAGCACAGTTTCCTCTTACGAAACAATTTTATCTCGCATAGTTTTCTCATACCGGTGCGTCAAAGTCAAAATTGTATGTTCTGCTGCCATGCAACAAGTGAAAACCAATTGACTTACGTAAGAGAAATAATTCACAGTGAAATAACATGCCACGGGCTGCGTAATGAAACATTTTTAAACAATCATGAGAGCAATTTTTGTGTTTAAAAAAATTGCTGAATTTTAAACTTTTTTTTTTCTGAAGATTTGAGATTTTTTAAAAATTCCAGAATATTACATCATGGTATTTTAAATACTTTATTTCATAGTTCATGTGATGTAATATCACAGTAAATTATTTTATTCATGTAGGTCAGTTAGTTTTCACTACTTGCATGACAACAGAACAAGCAAATTTTGACTTTGGCGCTATTTTTAAGAGAAAACTATGAAAGCTAAAATTGTTTCGTAAGAGGAAACTGTACTCTTAAGGGCCCCACACACGTTCCGGCAATCCTCAGAGGAAAAACTGCGCAGGCCAGGCCTTCCGGATTATCGAAAATGGCCTGAATGTACCCTTCTCCACACACGTTCCGGAAATCCTGTGAGGAATAACTGTGTGATGGCTCAGTACTTGTCCAGATGTGACAATGGCATCACCAGACGATGTGTTGGCTGTTGTTGGTTGTTTAGTTGCGACGCGTGTCATTAGAAAACCGAGAAAGCGTGTGAAGAAAAGTGTATGGTGTAAAGAGTGGTTAC
>PNEQ01062028.1:0-10319 GCA_003012365.1 Medauroidea extradentata | reverse complement strand
ATATATATATATATATATATATATATATATATATATATATATATATATATATATATATATATATATATATATATATAGCATAGTACCATGTGCCTTAGGAAATATTTCACAGAATTTCAACAAACTTGGTACACATATACTACACACAATACAGATTTATATATTGTGTATTTTTTGGGAGAGGGGGGGACAATGATCGAGGGGTCAGACCTCTCGTTGGCCACCAAAGGCTATCTGGGTTCGTTTCCCGGCATGATCGGTCCCCAGACATACGCATGTGTAAATCGTGCCGGACGATGCCATTGGTCGGCGGATTTTCTCAGGGATCTCCCATCGCCCCCCCCCCCCCCATTTTGTTTGAATTCCGGTGCCGCTTCATACTCATCTCATGTGAACCTTCACCAGCGCTGAAGACCTCGATATTAAGCGTTGATCAAAATCTCTCACTCACTCATACTATGTATTTAGTTCATCCTGTGATAATATTTTTAAAATGGCAGCCATTTTTATATTTTTAGAATAGTATCACATATCTTAGGAAATATTTATCAGAACTACATCAAACTTGGTACACATATACTTCATACAAATTTGACTTGACTTTTGTAAATTTCCTTCATTCTGTGTGGATACTGTCAAAATGGTGGCCATTTTATTATTTTTATCACAGTATTACATAACATAAGAAACATTTTTAGAACTTTACCGAACTTCATACACATATACTACATACAAAGCAGAGTTTACTTTTGTGTATTTCGCTCATCCTCTATACATGTTTTCAAAATGGCTGCCATTTATGTATTTTTAGCATTGTATCACATATCTTAAGAAATATTTGCAGAATTTCACTAATCTTGGTACACCAACATACAAAGCTGAGTAAAAATAGTGTATATTTTTAGCATAGTATTGCATATCTTAGGAAATATTTTCCAGAACTTCACAAAACTTTGTACACATATACTACACACAAAACTGAGTTGAGTGTTTGTATTTCATTCATCCTGTTTACATATTTTCAATAATTGTTAGAATTGTATCACATATTTTTGAGAAATATTTTTCAGAATTTCACTTACCTTGGTACACACAAACTGCATACAAAGCTGAGATAAATATTGTGTATTTCGTTCATCCTGTGATGTATTTTCAAAATGGCAGACAGTTTTATATTTTTCGCATAGTATCATATATTTTAGGAAATATATTTAATAACTTCACCAAAGTAGCTACACATATACTACGTACAAATATGAGTTGAATATTGTGTATTTAGTTCATCATTTGTTCATATTTTCAAAATGGCAGCGTTTTTTATTATTTTTTTTATAGTATCTCATAACTTAGGAAATATTTTTAAGAATTTCATCAATCTTGTTACACACGTACTGCATACAAGCTGACTTTACTTTCGTGAAAAACTTTCATTATGTCCTCATATTTTCAAACTGACGGCAGTATTTATATGTTGAGCACTGTAATACATATCTTAGGGTATATTTTTATCAGCATTTTATCAAACTTGGTACATATATTGTTATGGGGTTTTAGATAGCTTGTTTGTGTATTTTTTATTTTTTATTTTTTTTTCGGAGGTTTTGCTTTTTTTATTCGAGCTGATAAACTTTTTAATGTCGTGTTGGTGTGTTGGCCTTACTTTCACTTGAAGTTTTTATTATTATACTGTATAAGGTTTTATTTCGGTTGGCTTTCGTGAGAGAGGCGGACAGACAGCGCGCGTATTTTTCGCTGAGAGGTGAGTTAGTCTCATGCAGCGTACGCGGGTGTACAGTGGGACGCGGCAGTATCTGCTATCGGTGGCTGTAGCAATAACAACGCTGGGACGCTGAGACTGCATCCGGCGTTGGTTATTGTGCGGTGAGTACATGACCGGCGGGCTTGAAGCCGTGCAGACGCGCTGACGGTAGAGGACGATAGTATAATTTCCCAAGTAAAGAGTGCTGACCGACTGCAGACGGTACATGTACCGTGTACTCAGGGTGAGGAGAAGTAAAGGCGAATGAGCTTCGAGGACGAAGGTAGCATAGGCGGGGTTTAACGGCGGAGATGCCCGAAGTAAGAGATGGTTTCGGAGAGTTGTTGTGTTGACGGCGGTAAGCGAAGGATGTGATTGGTGAGTGTTGTGGTGACTGCGACGAGCGATGGACGTGTTTGACTGAGGTAGCGGAGTTTTGCTGTTCAAGGGTCAGCCCGGAGGAGGCTGGAAGGATGGACTTCGATATGAGCTGGGTATTATAATTGGTGTTAGTTAGTCAATAAGACGTTTTGCCAGTCGTTGACAGCGGGAGGATGTGACACGAGCGATAGAGCGGCGAGAGAAGCCTACATACATACCTACATACATACCTACATACATACATACATACATACCGACATACCTACATATATACCTACATACATAGGCTACATACATACATACCATACCATTCATACATACACGATATTTGTGAGAGCGTGAACGATGTTACGCGAAGAAAATCTCCGGATATATATATATATATATATATATATATATATATATATATATATATATATATATATATATATATATATATATAGTATGAGGCTCAACGTGTGGGATCATTTCCACAAATGTTCGAGATAAAAGTTTCAGTGTTCGAGAAGACTATCATACTGGGCCAACCTATTTATTTTTATTGGTGGAGGCGCTGAAGTTACGTCAAGATAAACTCCACTTTGTTAAATGGGACCATGTATCTTTTTCCGATGACATTGGTATCGAGTTGACGACGAATTCAGTGACCTACAAACAAGGCCATTCGCCATTGATGCTAACATGTCATAGGAGGGTCAATTTTCAACCCAAGTGTCCAGACTGGCTTCTCTATGGCCGTGGTGTTGAATAGACAAAAAATTCACGGATAGTTCTATTACTGAAGTCGGTAAACTAAGGGTGAAAGTTGTAAATATTAAACCGGTACATAGCCTATTATAATATACATGATGAGTCTGAATGACACCGACAAACGCTGGCAGGTGATTCCTTTGGAAAAAAATAAGATGAAAATATAAGAACCACTTTTCCCGAAATTGATTATGTGCAGAATGGTTGCAATTTATGCACCTGACATTGAAGTAACACATCACGCTCAATGTAATCATGTGTGGAATTACATAACACAAGCAGCAGGTCCACAAATGCTTTGAACGGGCATGATGTGATGTTAATGTATGATGTACTAGTTACATAAGAACAAATTCGTACAGCCACGATGTTATGGCGAAAATATTTGTACCTCATTTGGTTTCATTGCCTTATGTGCACATCTACAGCTCTGCGTCATGGTTATTTGCTCAGACGCGTTTCCCATTTGATTGCACCAATCTGAAGACGGTTATTATGACACGTCTGTGATTCGCCAGTAAAACCCCATGACAAGTAAGTTAAAACATCGAATCATTGACCGTGGTAGGACCTATTATCAAATACACTATGCGTCTAGGGTATTTGCTATTATGTAATCTCAGAGGAAACTGACACGTGAGTAACATCACATTTACCGTTTCTAAATATGTAAATGAGATACAAACAACTCACAGTATTACTTGAAATACAAGCGGTTGTTTAAACCACTGTCTCAATATGTATTTGTTTACTTTCCTGTACGCTACGAGAACTGGCACAATAACAATGATTAATAAGCTCCATTATGTTGCTTCTAATAGACTTAGTTATTAACTGAGGTTGAGCCTCGAATCCTAATGTTAACCATTTTTAAATATTAAGCTAATATACAAACTAATTACAGTATCTCAAGCATCACAAGTGGTTAAATAAACCAATGTCTCTAACCCACGCTGTATTGTTTATATTCATTTACGCCTCGACAGCTGATACGATGAAAACAATGAAAATTATTTCCTTGTCGCTTCTGTTACTACAAAATTATTATGTGGTTATGCTGTAATTCAGAATATGTTGTTTCAATACGGTGAGGAAATTAATGCCTAAGTGTTTTGTTATTTATTTATTTGTGTACTTTATTTACTATATGCACATTCCTAATGTCCACTATTACTCAGTTTCTCACAAAATTCAAATAACTAAAACTCGCCGCACGTGATACAATTATTTCCTGGTTGCAAGCCAATGAACTAGGCACTCTACAAGTTTTTGCAGCACACGGTACTGGCTTCCTTGTTAGTTCTGTAAAGAGAATTTTCTCCACAACATGAGTTTGTCAAAGCGACGAAAAACTGCCGCAGTGACACTCCTTATTCTTTAGCTGCAGAAAGGAATAAGGAGAAAAAAGAGCTATGTGGGCAAGGAAATTGCTGTTACGACGGAAGGATAATCGAGCCATCCTTTTCGAAGAACTTGGGTAAGGAAAATTATGACAACGCTGCGTATTTGTGTATATTTTGGTGACCTCTGAAATTATTACTGTGGGAACTTTTTTTGTGCAGTCCTGAGTGTCCAACCTCTTTCACAAACTTCACACGGATGGGCGAGGCTGTAGTGGATACTCCACCGCACACATCCTAGTGGCTAGTGGTGCTAGTACACTCTATCGGCGTTTATTGCAACTACGACCACTAAAGCTCTGCTTCAAGACCGCTTGCATGCAAGGGGTGAAATGCTGATGGTCTACTTGTAAGTGTTACCAAACTGAACAGTGCCATATTGCAACCGGAGGGCCGCGATGGCCGAATGGTCAAACCGTTCGCCTCCCACCAAGGCGATCCTCGTTCGATTCCCGGCGGGGTCGGTCCCCGGATATTCGCATGTGGGAATCGTGCCGGACGATGCCGTTGGTCGGCGGGTTTCTCGGGGATCTCCAGTTACCCCAGACCTTGCATTCCGGTGCTGCTCCATACACACCATTCACTCACTCACCAATATTACAACCTATAACTTTCGATGTCCTATACCAATGTTTATGTTGAAAAAAAATCGTTCCCTTCACCTCTGCTAATATACACAATTCCTTGTCTTCACCTGCAATATGTCAGTATTCACTTTGGTCATGTAACAATAAAGCTCCATAATAGTCTAGTTCTTATATAATTTATTTGGTTGCAAGGCTGGTTTTACGGGGCGGTTGGGCGCTCGCTCATCGTTCGCTTAGCAACGCTAACGAGGGTGCCAGGATGGCATAACACTTTTGGTGTTACAACATGGATAGACAGTAAATGTACGGAGAAATTGCAGGTATGCTTATGACCCATGCAATACCCCCTGGGTCTTACATAAGTGTGATCCACGATGGCTGAGCTAGCTATGCCGCTGTGGGCACAGCTAGTGACGTCAGGGTGCCGCCTAATATAAAAGCGAGGCTGACGGGAGAAGGAAGGACTTCAGTAAATGACGCTACCTGAAGACGACGGTCCTCCGAGCCGAGGGGGACAAGCTACGAGGGGCGTGGTCGCCGACGACGACGACAGACATGCGGCAAGGTGTTAGAAGGGCCAGAGTGGGCGCCGCTTTCCATTGGTTCCGAAATCGTGCTCCGAGACTTACAAGTAATTCAGTGGTAAGTGAATACACCTCTTCTTCATGATTTCCTTCAACTCTTCCTATAGCTATTGTTGTAGAAGGCGATAGTCATTGACATTGAAAAAATTATTAATTGTTTAATGGAACCTAATTGCCTTTGGATAAATTGTAAGAGAAATATATAAATTGTTGATTGTCATAGAATTCCTGCATGCTCTTGATTGAGTTCTCCCCCCCCCCCCTCTTTTATCATGAGTGATACGTTTCACTAGAAAACGGAAACATACAATATGCATCCCATGTATGGTACTGCTAGAGTTAATACAAGAGGAGCTCAGCGTCTGTATGTACAGACTGTGCATGCTGTTGGATGTTCTCGTCTGTGGACAGACGGTTGATCAAAGCGCAAACGTACCTAGCTTTCCTCGCAGAATTTAGTGGACCGACGAGGCTTCTTTTATGCAGTCGAAACAGTCGCGCATGGAAGGACACAAACCCACACGCAATGACTGAACACTGACATAAGTGACATATGCTGTTAACGTCTGGGCCGGCATTGTTGGTGACAAACTAACTGTATCGTACATTTTGCCGGCGCATTTGACTGGTCGCATTTATCGACAGCTTTAAGAGGACATACTGCCAGTTCTGTTGGAGGACGTGGATTTACAATCACGCCAGATTATGTGATACCAACACTACGGAGTCCCTTTACTCTTAAGTTTAGAAGCTCGTTATTACCTTACCGCAACATTTGGTGAGCAATGAGTAGGCAGAAGCGGACCTGTGAAGTGGCCACCACGCTCCACAGACCAGATGCCACCTGATTTCTTTCTGTGGAGTCATCTCGAGACTCTGGTATACTAGACCACAATCAACACAGTTTCAAAAATACGCGCCTCGATTACTGATGCCTATACTTCCATTCGCAACACCCCACACATGTTTGATCACGTCAGACAATCAATCGTTGCTGTAAGCTGTTTAGTGAAGTGGGTGGTTACTGTGGTCGTATGACCAGCCTTGCAACCAACGCGGGATCCGTACCATGAAGACAACAAAATGCACCCTCACATGATATTCCTCTCAAATAGTTCGTAATAAAGTGTTCCACGAAGGTAACGTATGTTATGTATATATTACATCTTTGAAAAGATGTAAAAATACCCTAGTTTTACACACACATTGGTAGGAATATACAACCTCTTTATTGTTCTCGATGTATCGAATGTGTGTACTCCGCAATTGTTATGCAACGGCTTAAGATCAACGTAAAGTAACAATATCATTAACAGGATCTTTCTTTAATGCCCAGTAGATTTTATTAATTTCAGTTAATACATTTTACAATGTAGATTTGTAAGTGTAGATATCTCCCTTACAAGTTACTGTACGACATTGTTAGTGTAGTGTTTTCTACCACATTTTTGATAGACAATCATCTCACGACGTTAGTACCTGTTGAGAAGGAACCGTGAACTTACTGATATGTGGGTAATGTTGCTTACAGTGACTGTCCATTCTAACATGTGCAGTGAGCACCTCGAAACACATGTATGCAGTATCGCCTATGTTCTCCTGACACACTGTCGCTGCAACCAAATCTACGTGTGCATTTTAACAACAACTATGTCTCTTAAGCAGGCAATAGCAATAAGAGGAACATTCTTGTCACAAAGCTCACATTACTCAATAAAACATCTTCAAAAATGTTCCAATATCCCGACAGTACAAAAATGGAATCAAATTAAAGGGTGGCCATCCCTGTTATTTTAGTAATATTTAATATACCAACCAGCATTTGATGTGGATTTGAGGACACTAATAACATAAATCAATGTTTAGAGTATTGTTGTTTTACATAATTCGGTTTCCGATGTTTGAATGACATACTGTTTTAAAACTCGATTCAATTATTCAAAGGCTCATTCCTTCGTAAATATTAAACCCAGATACTAAGTGTCCATATATTTTTTTACTTCATTTTTCATTAGGAATCACCTCACCATCATTGTGTCTATGCCTGTAGTTTATAAACAACCTGTATGTGTGTATACGTATACATATAAACATTTCAAGAACCCACCTCAATCACGGTAGTTAAGTGGCCAGACCTCTTGCCTCCCACTTATATGCGATCTGAGTTCGATCCCCGGCGGGTTCGGTCCCACATGTGGGAAACGTGGCGAATGTTGCCGTTGGCAGGCGTGTTTTTATCGGGGTCCTCCCGTTTCTCCCGCCACACACATCTCACTCTTCAGGCCAGACGGGCGACAGGCATGTCTCGTAGGTCGAGCAGCCGGCCCAACCTACAACCAAGCCTACTCTCATACACAATGTGAACTTGCCCGAATTTTGTATTTCCATATCGTTTTCCTAAGAAACCACCTCAGTCGGACACATGAGTAGTGAGGTCAACTGCCTCATTTCAGATGATTATCAGAAATGTGTGCCGTGGGACAGGTCATCGTGGTAAGCTGTATTGTTATCAACTGGAAAACACAGCCAACAACAGTTTTTCCTCGATTCGCCATTTCTATTGATACCGTACAGTTATACCTATATATGAGCTCGTCCCCTATTCATCCTTCCCCCCTTCTCCATAAGAGGCACGTGGCACACATGTACTAGGGAATTTTTGCTAGCCGGCCTTTTCACAAAGCAGCAGAGTTGTTACTCATAAATGATCCATTCGGTTTGGTAAATCTCCAGTGAATTTACAAACACAGGAACTTTCGTTCTACGGTCACGTTCAGTGCTGAGTCATTTTAACAGGGGAATATAGAAATTTTACATGCAATTTTTTTCATTTGACAGTAACTTCATTTTTTAATATTTCAGATTCAAAATATTTTCCTATTCCCTATATAGCAAATAAAATAATCTTTCTCCTTATTTTCAGTTACATTGCACCGTAAATTACATTTTGAATCCGTGACCTGTGAGTCGCACACGTGAATACAAACATGCAATTGAGTGAAGAAATTTATTCACCAGAACTCAAACATGCAATTGTGTATTTGCTAAGTACTGAGTGGGTAAAGTGCAAGATAACGTTAATAGATATTTTGATAAAGTTATTCGAAGTAACAATGTGTTTGAACCATATTACGCATAAAGGAACCAAGCACGATATTTTATTTTTCTGAAATTAGTAGCAAATACATGAATTAAAAACTGAAATACATTAATAACTTATATGTCCTTGTACGGAATCATGTTCTGCAATTTTGTCATGCATGCAATTGTAATTAAATGCAGGTGTTTATCATTGAACCTAGATTTTCTCAGTTGCATCACAATGGCGCTTGGTTCTTTTATGCATAAAATGGTTCAGTTAACGTAACTGTGTTTTATTGCCATGAGTTTAAACGATTATCTGAACAATGCCATTCTTCGTAGCAACCGAAATTTATTCGTTTATTAAATTGGTATAAACAAACTAATGTTACTGCTGTCCGTAGCTTAAATATTAAAGCGTGAAATATCCGTTAAGCGAAAACTATATTCATGGGTAACGAAAAAAAAAGTACCATCGTTTACGTTATATGCCATAACATTTAAGTGCGCTAAAACGTCACTTTGTTGCTATAAATAGTAGGTAAAGAAATTTTTGTAACCCCTTATTACTACTGACAGAAATAACTCAATGCTTACCTGGGAATGTAGCGTGTTCGTTGCACTTGCATTTGTCGTTAGAAGAGCATATGTAGACCGAAACTTTCGAGCAGGGATCTTTAGCGTGTTCAGGCTCTGGTGAGGTCGTATTTGCCGCTACAATCACGCTGAAACAAAATGATATAAGATGTAAGTACAAACACATACATGTGTGTACAGAATGTCAAGAAACAGCAGTACAATAAGCACACACCACGAATCCTGGGATAAATTGGACACAAAAATGAAAAAGGGCAGTGGCAAAATGTTGTACAACATTTCTCACGCAGGGTGTAGCAACATAACATGGAGAAAGTCCACTTTGCGTTCCACTTTCAGGTATAATTTTACATGTATTACGTCGAAACTAAATACCCAAAATTCGCGATGTGATTCCTCATGCAAAAAATAAATAAATAAATATTATATGGGACACTTACTGGCTATTTGGATATTTAGAGAGTTATGACTCGTTAATAGAAGCATTTGGTATATCAAAGAGCAGAGAAATAGCTGCCGCCCTGGGATTGTGTCACAAATTTATCTTTTTCCTCCTAATTTCTCATTTTCAAACGAAAATAAAGAAAGGAGTAAAATTTAAATATATATATATTCCAAAATATTCCTCCTTCAGTGAAATATTTTCTGTTTTCCACGACAGCGCCCTCATTCCACCAAGTGGCGAGAAAGACTCGATTTCCCCTTCAACTTGCTGATTTGAGGTACTAAGATAGTAACAATGGAGCGCTGGAGAATAGTGCGCATTTGATTCGCGGTTACTCTCGTATTTTCTATTAGCAGGAGAATTAGCATATGGTCATACGTAAGCTCCTGTAGGTATCCAAGTTTGTACCTGAAGCTTATATTTTTATATGTAGTAATATCCAGCACATTTGGATGGAGCCAATTGCCTACACCGTTGGGTACCGGGTACGATTGTCTGGCGCACACACACCATGCAGTAGTGGCGTAGCTGATGGGTGTACAGGGTGTCCATAAAGTCTTTCCCTCATTACAAAAATTCATAACTAGAAAACTACAAATGCTAGCAAACTGCGGTTTGGACGAACATTATGTGCAACTCATAAAGTTTTTTTTTGTGTATGTTTCAGGTAGGTGGTGTGTGACGAGTGAAAAGCACAATGGCCTCCATGAAAGAAAAGGCGCAATGTGTGCTGTG
>PNEQ01062027.1:0-10319 GCA_003012365.1 Medauroidea extradentata | reverse complement strand
TGATGAGACGGCATCGACGAACGAGCACGCACCCGCCGGGGCTCGAGCCCGAGTCCCCGGCGGGGAACTGCACTGCTGTTGATGCGATGAGTGCTGGTGGACGACCGCTCGACGACAGACCGACAGCCAGACCTGCCTGGTAACAGCGCCATATATCGGCGTGCTTGTCCTCAATATTGTGCAACCACAAGGGGGGGGGGGAGGAGGTGAGTTGCTGTCTTCCGTGGTTTCCCAACGCTGACCTGATTGCCGCTTGGACGTCTTGCTGTCCGGCTTGCCAGGCAATATTGCAACAATGTGCTACAGTGTATGAAATGACAATTCTCAGGGCATGTCTAAATTTGCCCAGAGATTGGGCTCTCGTACTCTCGTTCTCGCAAACACGTGCTACTACGTTAGAAGTAGCCTCTGCCTGTCTCAATAGTTCGCCGAGAATATGGGCCCCATATGACGTTGTGGGCCCCTTATTTTTTCTTTAGGATGCTAAAAACTTGTTTACCCTGCCATTTTATATTGCGCTCAATTCCATTGCATGGGCCAGTGTCAGTAGCGAATAACCTATACCGAATGCAATTTTACTGTGAAAAATGCACTTACCACTCTAATATTTCCAAATTGCACTGTACTTAAAATGCACAAAACAACTTGAAAACATAATTGTCATAACTGCGCTATGGTTGCATATAGGTTACATTTTTACTTTGTAATCAGTAAATGAAAATCTAGAAATTAACATAAATTTTGTTAAACATTGTTACAAAAAATAAATTAAGAATATAAAACAATATTTACAACTTTCTTGTAACATCAAGAAGCATTTGAATGGAGGACAGAGGAAGAGAATATCAAGCAGTCCTCTGAACTTTCATATTCATGATCGAAAAAGTATGTTATAAGGCAAAGTCTTGAAAAGCCCTATAAAATAACATGTTGAAAAATTGAAATTAATTTACAGATATTAAAAAAAACCTAATTAAATTATGCGCTATACACCTTCCTGGCTTTTTTGTGGCTAAATTGGTCGATAACAGAAAAGTCGACACTTGTTGTCAATTCGTTTTCTATTGCTAAAATTGCTAAATGATTTAGACGTACTGTTATGATTAGCAATAGCCTCGCCTGGAGGACGGGCTAGCGACGACGGCAGTGCAATCAGGTCAGGGGTTGCACAAGACAAGGGCCTCAGAGATTCTCCCCACCTGCACTGAAGTGTGGCAATATAATGTAATGTGTCGGGGGGAATCGGGGTCTGTCTCCTTCACGCCTTCCAGCCGTCACCACCTCGCCAGGATGATCCTGGGTCGAGACCCACGACGTGCCGCCGTCCGTCGATAGCCGACACAGTCATCAGCCTCCGGCATCATGCTAACGGTGAGGTCTAAGGTGTCCAAAGGGTCACCCATCATAGAGTAGAACAACATATATAGTTAAACAGCCGCTTCTCTCCAACCTAAATTATGTAGTATAACCGTGTAGTATTTTGTAACTAACTTATGTAGAGTAAAGCCACATAATTATATTTACATTAACATAATTCATTTAACAGTTACCCCCGCCCTTAACTTGACCTCTTAAATAGTTTCAGAATTAAAGTGCCTACCTATGGCTACAGCTACCCAACAACTATAAATAATATGAAAAACCTAGTAAAACAATTGTTTTACAACAGTACTTGGCCAGTTGTGCTTCTCTACCAGGTTTTGAGAGTGTTGGCCATCCTGCTGAAGATCCTTTCAGCAGTAGGCACTGTTACTAGAATTGCGCAAAAATGCTTGATTCTGGTGCACAGGTTGACAAAAATAGTTTCAAGTTTTTTTCTCATATATAGGGTTGAGAAGCTTAAGAGAGTCCATTTCTGAGTCAAACATGGTACCGTGACACTCTTCATTTGCATTATTTCTTCGTTTAAGACATCTGAATCTGCTAAGTCTTGAGGGTACTTGGAAACCAGCGATTTAGTTTTCACTTTCAACTGTTCACTATCTAATTCCATAAAATTCAAAATTGGAGAAAAAATACCACATATCAATTCAGAAGCGTAAAATCTAGTTTAAAAATCTGCTATGATGAAAACCAAAACCGGAAAAATTACAGAAGCTTTAAATTTATTTGTTGCTTCTAGTTGAAGTTTTTCTTCGAGTGTGTTTTCATCTGCGTTTTTACTAGATTGTATCCTAGTAACAAAGTGAGGGGAGATACCAACACTCTCAGCAACAACTTAGATTCCTGCAAAATGATTTCCCACGAATCTAGCAGGTTTTACATTTCAACAAGTAAATCGTTAACAAGTTTTGTCTCAACTTTGAGGGGAATCCTTTTACTCTGAATTTAACATTTTTATGGTCAATAGACAAAACTTTGTGCCAAAATGAAGACATCAAAATAACCTTTAAAGATGTAACGGTGATTCGTGCTGATGGAGTCAAATGTACTTACCAAGTCTTCTAGGAGTCTTCTAGGAGCAGGTCTAGAGAACGGAAGGATAATACTTTACTATGGTCGAACTGCTTGTAGTCTTTCACTCCAACGGTCTCGGTAAGACTTTGCAAAAATATTGGAATGTGCTGTTTCAACAACTCCTAGCGACCAGGACTGCTAGAAAAAAATTAAGTAAAAACATTCAATATTCCCCCAAAAAAATCTCAGTACATTATGATTCAGTTTAGCAGCATTGACGCCGACTCTGTTCAAGGAATGTGCCCCGTTGGGGAAAAAAACTACAAATTCGTTTTTTCCAAGTATTCTTGGTTGAACTCCACTGATGTGTCCCGCATGGTCGAACCATTGTCGCAACCCTGTGCACAGCAATATGCAAGGATCACTTGAAGAGCTTCCAAAGTGGAGAGTTTTCATCAGTTATTGCTTCGCCTGTTAAACTCAGTAAATTTTTCACAAATTTCAAATAACTTTGTATCCTTATTTTGAAAAACATAATGCAAAATAACAACATTCTGTTCTTGGTAGGAGACTTCAAACGTCGCCTCAACAATAATTTCAAAAAAAAATTCTTCTTCTCTTTGACTAAAAATTGTTTTCAAAAGTTTTTTACCGCACAGGGAAATAAACTAACTTTGTGAGTACCATGACAAGTGGTGAGCTTGACCTCTCGTGCTTTTGTCATTCAGTTGGTTTTCTTTAACTTCGACCAGATGTTTCACGAGTTACATCGTCATATTTGCCAACTAGTTCCATTATTCCCCCCAAAAATTGCCATTGTGAACATCACCAATGCGAGTAGTTTCCCCCTGGAAAGCCAAACCTCTGCTGTAGCATTGTACTTCGTCGCAGGCACATGCCTAGCCACGATCGCCGGCAGGCATGTTATCACTGAACATAACGTACGGAGTATCTACACACTCTAAAAATTGTTTGTAAATTTACATGACGTGTGTATAGAAGGCTAAGAAAGTATGCATGGTAGAATAGTTTCTCAGACATCCATGGTAACACTCCTAAACCTAATTATAAAACAGTCAAATTATTACTAAAATTACCAGACTTGTATTGTGACATTTGTAAACGTTTGTATATTTACAAGACGGAAGTAAGGTAACTGTCCCATACTGCGTCTGGGATAATAACTTCCTAAACATTTGAGGAAGTTCTTACAGTGTACAACCATTTTACTATCCGGTCTACCGTCCTTCATCACTACTCTATAAAAAAATAACTTTACTTTTACAGTTGGCATTAGTGTCGACTGTAGAGTGTAATTTTTGTATTGAAAACAACAACCCATCCTTTAAAAAATCCAGGCTATGTCCGGGCCCCTACACGTCCTAGGCCCGGGATCTGGAGGTACATCTGGACCCCCCTCCCCAATTGTGGTGGCCATGGCCGAGAGTATGAACGAGCGAGAGAACGGTGTTGTACACTCGCTCACGTTCTAGTTCTCTCTGGTGTACGCTATCTTGATTACAACCGTGGTTTGAACTTACTGAAGAAACGTTCCAAAAGAGTTTGCATACGGTGAGAAATTGCTTAAACATTTAATTCATTTAATAGATGTTTCAATACACAAAATAATAAAAAAAATTGGCCTCTCTGTAAAATGCTAATAATATCTGCTTGAAATGAAACGCCGGTAAATTAAAAATAATTAGAGTTTCCCACACATTTATTTGTACATTGTATTAATAAAAATGACTCTCTTTTTATCTTTGTGTCGCTTGTCTACAAACACAGAGTTCATCGTCCCTATTGGAGAGAGCGAGAGTGCCACAGAGCACATTACAGCTCTCTCTGTCTCTTTCTCTCGTGGTAATGTGGGGGAGTACTCTCTTTAAATTTAGACACGAGCCTTAACACTGTTGCCTGGTTGGCCTGTTATAGCCTTTTGTTGTGCGGGTAGTATATCGTTAGTTGTCCACACTACACAGCAGTAACCATTGCGCTCTTCCACTACCTGAACTATCTAGGAAGAAGTCGCTGGAGGAGAGGAGAAAGGGGGAGGGAAGATAGGAACTTGAATAAGTATCGGTGTCGGTGGAATTCTGTCAGACAGCTTGTCGTAAAAGAAATGGTAGAAAAGCTCAAGGAGATTATCTTACTGCTTACCTCTTCGCTCGCCTTGACAGAGTCGGCCCCTCGCAAACCCCCTGCGACCAGTAGACGGCCATCTTCACAGCGATGGTATGTTCGCTCCCATGTACACTTTGCCTCTGTACCAAATATGTTTACCAATATTTGTTTTTTTTTTTTTTAGGTTCTTGTTTAAGATAGACATATGCCACCACGGATATTTTTTGTGTACAAAAATCCATAATTCTTGCCTGCTGAAGCGTTTTGCACCAAAAATGTATAGCATGATTTATGGAACATTTTGAAAGTTCAACAACATGATGGAAAAAAAAATTAAAAAGCAAATAAATATATTTGGCTCTGGACAGTGATTCACAATAACATTTCTCACAAATTGGTATTTCTTTTAAGTATTTATCTTAAAAACTGGCTTCTCCAAATGCAATTTCATTAGCATGGGTTTCCCTGTACCAAATTCTCACAGATGTCAAACCAGGCAACACAATTAAGTTAGAGATATTGTACGCTTCTTTTTATCTGCTCCATTAAATCATCTTTGCTGTAAAGAATTACATTGACTGGTATGGTGCTACTACGTATACTCATATAAACATTTTTTGCTATACGTCGTTTTACCAGCAAAGTCAATGCAAGGGTATTTGTAGAACAATTACATAGTTGTAAAAAAACCGTTGGTTGGAATGTTACATTTTTGTTTTAGACTTAGTGCCACCGAGAGAAGACTTTTATTTTTCCTGGACCTACGCTGGTGCTGAAATCTAAGCTTCTCAGCCCCTCACCCCCTCCCTACTCCCTGGATCTACACACACCACACATGGCCGTTGGGAATGCACCGGCAGGGATGTCGGTAAACAATAATTTTCGGGAAACAAAGCGACGGGTGCGCCGTAGCACACGTGATGTTCCCAGACACCCGCGCGCGGCCGGTGATTAAACATTACGCCGCACGGAAGATTCCGCCTCCGACTCTTCAATTATGTAACTTCCTTTCTTTTAAGTATTCCACTCGGGGGCGTAACGAACGCCCGCGCCATGGCCGGCGCAGGGATTTCCTGACCGCCGAAGGCTTTCGGTGTCCCCCCTCGGAGTATACATTATTCATGCGGGCCGCCTGCTCCATCGCATGACCTGCAGTGGCGACGCACCGCGGCCGGTCCAGGCACTACATATTCATCCTCCAGCCGCAGCGCTGCGCCACAGTCGCTCTTAGAGTAAGGTTAATTCTACTGCAGGTTAGAAAGACCAATGTTGTAAGTTTGGCACAGGCAAAATTTCTGCCACTTGAGCGCTGGTATCGCTAGTGCACCATACTGGCCAATCACAGAGCTTTCCTGAATTACAAGTTACATTAAGTTGATCATTTAAAAAGCCAAATCGGTTTCTTTTTACTTTAAAATTTAATTAAATTACTAATATAATTTCAAAGTTTATTTATTTTTAATTTTACTACTGTTTCTTGTTTTTCTGGTCTCTTAACGATTGAAGCGAAACTAGTGGCAGAAGTTTTCCCTGTGCCAAGCTCTCCCATAAGAAAACGTACTTTCTTTCTAACCTGTAGTAGAATCAGGGTCGATTGCAGAGTCGAGTGAGGAAAATCTTAATGTAAAGGTAAAACTAAGGAGAACATGAGTAAAATCCGAGCATTTTTCGATTACATTATACAGTCAGGAAATTGAGATATCTCAGTTAAGGTGAAGTGTTACCACAATATTCGCGAGAAAAATAATTTCCTTTCATGCATCGACTTGCGAATGTAGCTCAAATGTATATTATTATTAATTTATTGTGCACCAAACTTACAGGACGACGATTTGATATTTTATGTTTAGTGTTTCGCATACTGCAAAGCAAAAAGAAAAAAAATTCAAAATAAGAATGATAAAAACTACGTTGTTGATTTTGTTAATGAAATGGTATAGTAACCATTTTGTTTGAAAACAGAAGTGACATTAAAAATACGACATAGCTTTCATGTAAAAATGTAAAACGAATATAAATTATGTTGTAAATACCAGTGCAGTCTTTCCTTTACACAATGGTTATGTTCTTCCTCTAAAATATTACCAATAAGTTACAAATAAGAATATTATATTCCCCTGTGTGGCATTCTAACCTTTATTTACGGCCGCCATGATTAATTTGCAGCTTAAGAAAATCAAAGTATTAAGGAATGTCTGAGGACACCTTATTAAATTCTCAGTTTTTCCTTATATTTCACTTACTTTTCGTTTCTGCAATGAAAATTTCTCACATTTCACTCATAGAGATCTTAGATTTTTCTCAATATGATTTTGCAATCAACCCTGTACCTTACTTAGAACTAGACAAGGGGTGGGCGAGAGAGTCTATTGATAGCTTATATTATCAGACTCTCGATAAGGAAAATGAACCCTTACCCGAAGATTGACGAAGTTTCTTCCTCCATTGGACAGCTCATAAAACAAAAAATAAAGGCTACTATAAAATAACAACGAAATTAAATTATTCATCTATAACAACTCATGTCGTTAACAAGCAATTGTTTTTAGTATGTTGGAAAGTTTAATGTAATAACAAAAATTATGTAATGAACCTTGTAATTCTGAAAAGCCTCTCCCCATCTTTCTGACATTGGTATTGGACAAGGTCTGTGGAGGGACGTTACGTTCTGCGCGGGCTTCCCTATAAAACACACACAAAAATGTTTTTTTTTTTAATAGTTTACCTTTCCTTTAACGTCTATAACACCAAATTCAACTTAAAAATCTTGTGTACTTATGCTAATAACGTTTGTTGAGTGCTATTAGTACTCCCGAGTCCAAATAACAAATTACATAATATATTTTCTGAATTAGAAAACTTTCACGAAGAGGAGGGTAGGCGCCTTGACCCTTCCTGTCTAACTTCTCACGCCATTGATCAGTTATGTAGGAGGTTTGCAATAAAGTGAGCACCGCCGATGACAATATTGTCAAGAATAATAATAATAATAATAATAATTATGACCTTAGCCGTTATCGTTGGAGTACGGCACATATATACACTTCTAGTGTCAGCGTGAAAAGTTCATATTTCAAATTAACACAACGAATACTAAGGGGGAAAAGTAATCAGGGTTTCAGAATTTCTCGTTTTATATTAAACAACACACAGTTTAGTAGTGTTGTATGTTATTCGCAATAAAGTGGGCCTTTTTTGGAGCCCTAGTGTTTAAATGTTAAGCAAATTGTGTAACTTTCTGCCAGTTGTTGATCAAACATCGTGGTGTAAGTAATAGACACGGTGTGTAGTAGTAGAAGGAAATAGTGTCTTTGGCACCAGGGATAAGAAAGAGATTGAAACTGGAGCGAGTCTTCTATAATCGTGTATGACCTCGACATTTGAATGTCGCCTTGTTTCTGTCTGCCATTTTGATTTTAAATTTTCTCATGCTCTGTCATTCCTCTAAAATTTTCTCGTATTCTGTCATTCCTCATCCTTCATCTTAAACACCATCTAGTTTACCAGTTTTGTCATTTGTTTTCATTTATTCAGCCACTTCCGTCGGCCATCTTGAATCAATCCACCACATTGGATCAGTCCACCATATTGAATCAGTCCAAAATTTTGGATCACTTCACTGTCTTGTTTAACACATGCCATACGTTTTCGCCATGTTGGTTCCAATCTTTGCACTAGAGGATGCCACCATTTTCGTTCCGAACTGGATTACTAGAAGCGCCACAATCTTAATTCCTAACCTAGCCACCAGGTGTGCTGCATGTAGATGTCCAAACTTTGATGGTACGAGTACTTATAATTTTCCGAACATTGAAAAAGTCTCTTTGAGGAATCTGCATTCGATATTTGGCCACCCTTCGTTTGGCATTCAGATGTCTTAGGCCACTCGGCTATTAAGACTAGTAGTAAGGTGTAGTTACATTACGCCATACTTCGCCCAAAAAATTACAAAGTCATCGCTCAAGGTACATGGAAAAATATAATAGGGTGATAACACTGTGTGACAGTTTGGAACCTTGAGTAATAATTCGGATTAGTCTCGCCAAGAGATGAGAAGAAATACAGACGAAGCATTAGCAACCTTTACTGAGGTCGGGTAGCTTCGTTTGTCCATGAAACAATACGGCAGAACGCAATCAGCTGTTGCTGTAGGTGTATTGAGAACTGAGGTTATGGTTGGACAACCCACATTCGCATTAGGCTATACACGTTGATATGGCAACCAACAACAACATTTTATGCCATCAATATGGCGAATGATCTCCTCCCACTTCCGTTTCAAGGCCTCCCACTCCTCGCAATAGAACATTATATCATGCTCCATCCTTGTGTTTCTCTAATCTCTTGTCTCGCCAGTATAACGTACTTTTTTCCTTTGCCTCAAGCTGAAAAAAAAACAATATTACTTGAGATATTAATGTCCTGGAAGAGCGGAAGCTTTTATATAACATGGCATTGCATAAGCATACGACTGATTAGATCCGAGTGTAAACAATTCGTGGGTGGTTTTCTCCTCTTCCCCTCAATTTTTTAAAATAAATTTGGTTTAATTTCACAATAATGAATTAGTTCTGTTGTAATTAGATTTGGATGGCGTAATGCTTCAGTAGATTATGTGTCTAGGTATTAGTAAACCATGCTAAACCTTTATCAGATTTGAAGCAGTCTTACAAAAATATTTTAGTCCTTTAAAGTCAATATTGATAGCGAAAGAATATTGGACTACAACATTTTTTGTGGACCTGATTCAAAGCTGAAGAATATAGGAATGTTACAAATGGCACATAATATAGTTAAGTCGTTAAACGTGACTTCCACATGGCGTCTGTTAATAAATTAACAACCATGCCTGCGGTGGGTGTCGAACCCAGAGCCTTCCCTTGTACCGGCAGATACCGCTGCTCCCCACACAGCCTGGAAGTGGTTCCGGAGATGATTATGCCTAGTGATGCTGTACAGAACCAACTGCCATAGCGGAAATGTCATTCACAACCTCTCTCGCCGGAGGATTCGAACCACTCGTGTTCTACGCGGCCGGCCGCAAGTGACAGACTATGCGTTTATTTTTGCAAATCGAACACAACAAAAATTAAAGAAACCACCACTGAAATGCACGACTGTAAAATTTTGTTCGTTCTCAAAACAAATTTGAAACTAGCAATAGTTCAAATTTTTTACTATAATATTTGCGAGAGGTGCTTGGGAATATAATAATCCAGGGAAATTTATGTGCATTCACAAATAATTTTTTAAGTCTTTTCTTCTTACCGTCTAAGACAATGTGTACTTGAAATGATGTCTATAATATATGTATTGCTTTCTTCTAATGCATATGTATTAGAACAGGGACGTACTAACTATTCTTTGATTGGAGGGGGATCTAGAAAAAAAATATTTTCTTCTGTATCAGTGTGTGATTTTACACTTTGGATATCGTAGTCTACTTCTATATATATTTTTTTTCGTACGAATAAACTTATGTCGTTTGAAAACGTAAGTAGTGTAGTATAGCCGATTCTATTGCAGGAGCCTAGGAGCGGGATCCGGGATCTGTTCAGCATGTGTCTCGTAATTATTTGTGTACGGTCTACCCACCAAATTGGTTAATGTCCGTTGTCTTGATACCTAGCTACCCTCATTGGCTTAACCTTCTATCTTGTTTTTTTTTAAATTAGTTTTATTGTTGTCCTCTAGGTAGGGCTGCCAGTAGTTACCGATCGTCTCCTAGATGGCGTTAATTATTAAGACTTTAGTGCTGAGTCTTTCCACCAGAAGAGCTAGTAGCTATACCAGTCGTA
>PNEQ01062026.1:0-10319 GCA_003012365.1 Medauroidea extradentata | reverse complement strand
CGTGGCCTCGCAATGTTTACGTTTTCTGTGGTGGTTTGAGATAATTCTCAGCATTGGAGCATATATATTTCTATTCAGAAGACTTCAACTTGTTAAATAATATTTATATTTTGTTAAGTCATAGTCAGATAAAATGAAGAAACATTACAGTCAGGCCGAGCAACGTCTCACTGTAGCGCCCACTTCACGTCACGCACTATGTAGCCTAATTAATTAGTTGGCTCGGTAAAGCTTCGCGCCGCTCACGGTTTTTAACATTTTGGGCACATGGAGAGGATACATATAGACATACATGGTATCATTTTATTCAGGAGACATCTGCCTATTAAACTAAATCAAAAATTAATTTAAAGAACTATTTTGGTATATGCCAGCGACAGTTAGACAACTTAAAAAAAAGCAATTTAAAATTAATTTTTTATTTTTTGAGGGTCAAAATTGGATGTGTCGGATCTAACGACATCATCGATCTAACGACACAATTCTCGGGAACCCTCGAGTGTCGTTAGATCGAGGTTCTACTGTAGTTGGTACCGGTAAGTGGAGTTATCCTATAAAGTTTCATTCATTTTTTTCTGCACCTCTAGGGTATATTTTTTCTCAGTTGTAGGTCCCACCTGTTGATCTTCAGATAATTTTGTTTAGCAAAATATGAGACTATTTCGAGATAAAATACGGCTTTCCTCTGTATTTATTTGGAGTATACAGTTAGTAACAAAAGATTGCCAGGATGTACACTAGGGAAAACACATGTACTTAAGCAAATATCTGAGTTTTTTTTACTATATTTGGTTATAGCGAGAATTCACTATAGCGAGAATTTTTTGAGCCACTTAGAGGTCTCGTTGCAATGAGGTTTAAATGTACATATTTATTTATTTATTTATTTATTTGAAAGCCTCCGTATACATACAACATTGCAACGAATTTTACGCAAATCAAATCATAACGGTTTAATATTGCATATACTTTAGCAACGATTCCCATCTTCTTAGGCCTGATAAAATATTATTGCTGTCTTTAAATTTCTTACAAGGTACAATAAACACACAATACAAGTTTTTTGCTTACAAATTTTGAATTTGACCATTTTTAATTAAGTAACTAGTTCTTATGACTAAAAAAATAATTGACACAGGCTTATAATAAGTTTTTTTAGTGTAAAATATCCATTATATTCCATAAGCAGCGTATATAATACAGACGTCACATTATATTTAAAAGGTCCGACATGTTTATTTTCGACTTAGCCCATCGTTAAACCTACCCTTGATCTGGACTAAAAGTTACACCGGACTAACACACGATGATCCTCGGACTAGTGTTAGTCCGCATCTATGAATATGACAAAAAATAGTTTGACAATAATCCCGCACTAGCCCGGGTCAAAAACGACTATGAATAAGTCCCTTAAAGTTCAATAGGCATGCCTGTACTGTAGTACAAGATAAATAGCATATTTCACATTTATCTTCTCTGGATTTCATAAAAAATAAAAATAAAATAAAGCAATATGGTGACAAACAGAAGCTTAAGATCACTCCTTAGGAAAGCTCTGTGCAGGAGGAACAAAATTTATAAAGCACTAACCTGACATATAAGTATTACAGAGAACGTCTATGCGGAAACCACTCAAATGGCATTCAGTGCTTTATTAGTACTCTGTTTTTAATGGGTCTTTAAGCAGTAACTATATCAATTCATTTGCGGCAAGTATAATTTAAAATCATGTACTTGCTTTTAACTTTGCACTTCTAGAATCTGGTTGTTTCCCACGTATGGCAGTCTGAGAAGTAATTTTAAATCCATTTTAAGAGGCTCTAAAATCATGTTTCTAATTAACATTGTGAATTTTTGAAGTTATAGAAACTGTGTTATTTTCATAGACATACAAGCATGATCACAACACACTTCAAGTGGAGGTAGGACTGCCTTTTTATCACCCTAAAGGAACAAATGTTAAATAAATAAAGCTTCAAAAACAGTTAAGTGAGTAACTACACATGCCTGCTTACAGACTGAAACTGCAATTATTTTAATGTGCTTAAATATGTATTTAATTGGAAGGAGCTAAATAGAAGGGAAACAACCCACAAAGTTATATTCATACCAAGTAGACGAAAGAAGAGGGTTTGAAAGACAGCCCATCAAAACATTGATAAACAAAATCGTAATATGAATTTATTGAGAACACTAGTAAGATCTTGTGAATCATTTCTTTGTACAGTACGTAGCATACAATGGTGGTTATGAAATGGGTAAATAAAAACAGACTTTTAATACATTTTGTATAAATTCTTGAAATTAATTAATCTATCAGGAAGCCATGAAATTCTAAACCCAATACTTACGTGAAATAATCAAAAAGAAATTAATGCCACAAACACAGATTTCAATAAGATGTTAAATATGATGTGAACACTTAAAAAAACACAGTAATACAACCAACTAATACAAATTCCAAGCATTCATGCAGATGCACTATGATTGGCCAATTACAGTCAACTCTCGACTATACGACCCTGGGAAATAAAGACCCTCTCAAAGTAACAAACCTTTTTCACAAACCATGGAAAATTAGAAAAAATCAGTTTAAAAATTATTTTTAATTCAAAGAAAATAGCAGAAAAAGGCATTGCATTCATTATGACCGCACATGGTTGCAGTTATTTCTCGAAAACTGTACTGCCGCACACAGTGAGTGTGTTCTAAAAATATATGTTTCTGTCACTTCCTCCAGCGCGACGCGATGGCCAGCCAGCTGGCCTGAATACCTCTTCCCATCCCCTGGCCGGTCGGCGACATGCCCGCTCCTTTCCTTCCACCAGCCAAACACTCCAATAAGGCCATTCGCTCACCCCTTTTTCATCATAAGTGTGCCATAACTTTTTGTCACTGATTTCTCGTGCCCTTGGATACGGTAGTCTGTCTTTGTGCCTGTGATGTTACGATTATACGTAGTGTTCATTTAAGCTTTATTATGTTTTCTGTTTTGTTAACTAAATGCTATTAAATATAATTACCATCATGTCACTTAACCATGTATACACAATAATGTTTATAAATCATTATTATTTTCACACGTGAAAGTAGGACAGTTCATAATTGACACTACCAAATGTCGGGTGTATGTCTAAGATATGCATGGCATAGGTCAGTATGACACTTGACAACAGCGTGTGTGGTGTGAGTCACTAGCCCACACACAATCCGCTCGACAGTAAATAATAGCTGTGGATACACTTGTATACATCAGTGAAAAGAAAATGTGAAACAGCACTGTGTAGGTTTTAAGTTGTTCTGTGAATGTGTTATCCCAGTTTATTAACTATCATCAACATCTTGATGTCTGTAATTGTTTACTGTTGGTGAACACATTGAAACTGAGTATCAAATCTGACTCTATGCAAATTGGTAAAGTGCGTAAATAACTCGTGCACAGAGTAGAATCATTACACACGCAGATTATTTTCACACGGCCGGCCAAGCTAGAAGAACTGCAAAACAAAGGAAGTAGTGTTATCATCACGTTCCATCTTGTGAGCAAAAATCAGGAACTCTGAATAGGCAGTGGTCAAAAGTGGCACAAGTGACATAGGTTAGACACATCGTGTATGTTGTTTTTGAACTAACTGGTTTCCAGATAGGTCCTTGCATACACAAATTATCGTACACGTGTGTGTGGTCGCTCACTGGCAAGACAAGGTCCCAGTAGAACTACTGTTGCCGGCAAAATTTTGTGCCGTATGTGACAAAGAAAAGTCTTGTAAAAAAATAGATGTCAACAATGACATATATTCATTCAGAATGTATGTGCCTATTGAAATAAATTACTATTTCAGTCAACAACATTGTGACAGTGCCCTGTAAATAGTTCTGAAACACAAACATTGCTGGCACTTAATTTACATTGCCGACGATATTTATGTTTCATTATCACGAATTCATGCTTGATGTTAAGCTACAGAAAGGTAGTATATGCAAATCCAGAGTATCATTTATTCAAAATACGTCATTCTACTGAAAAAATAATACTATTTCAATAAACTTTGTTGCTGTATTCTTGCAAATAACTTCTAAAAACTGTCGTTGCGGGCGCAAGTATCAATATTGCCGGCGGCGTTTCTGCCTCTTTTTGAGCCAAAAAATATCATACATCCGCTTCCAGTGTTTCTATTGATAAAAAATACTTCACTCTGCAGAAATATATCACTATTTCAATAAACTTTACTGTGGTATTCTTGCAAATAACTTCCAAAAACGGTCGTCGCTGGCGCAAGAATCTATATTACCAGCGACGTTTTTGCTTAATTTTTAACCCAAGGAATGTCATATATCTGCTTCCAGTGTATCCATTTATTCAAAATACTTCACTCTAGTGAAAAAATATTACTATTCCAATAAACTTTGTTGCGGTATTCTTGCAAATAACTTCTAAAAACTGTAGTTGCGGGTGCAAGTATCAATATTGCCGGCGACGTTTCTGCCTCTTTTTGAGCCAAAAAATATCATACATCCGCTTCCAGTGTTTCTATTTATAAAAAATACTTCCCTCTGCAGAAATATATTACTATTTCAATAAACTTTATTGTGGTATTCTTACAAATATCTTCCAAAAATTGTTGTTGCTTGCGCAAGAATCTACGTACATAGCCGGCGATGTTTTTGCTTAATCTAGAGCCAAAGAAAGGTCATATATCCGTTTCCAGTGTATCTATTTAGTCAAAATATTTCACTCTACTGAAAAACATTATTATTTCAATAAACTTTACTGTGACATTCTTGAAAAATAAAATCCCAAAATGGATGTTGCAGGCGCAAGAATTTACGGTATCTGTAATGTTTATGATTTATATTGAACTAAACAAAGGTTGTAGATCCATTTTAATGGCATACTTTTAAAAATAAATTTGCTTTTCAAAATAAATGTGTATAATTTTACAAAAACATAATTTTTGCGCCAAAGAGGAGTTAACGCCGATTCAACGATAAAAAACGGTAAATGTAGACATTTTAGAGGTCGGGGATAGCCGAAAGTTTGTCAAAATTCTAATAACGACCCTAATACGGGAACCGTGAAGGGTCGTTAAATCGGGAGTTGACTGTAAACTTAGTTATGTAACTAACATTACAATCCAGGATCGTAAACTTACACAATAGAACACAGTCTATAATTTTCTGCTAACAAACACAAGAACAAAATAAAAAAAACATATATACTCACACTGATACTTTTCTACTCTACTTAAATCCATTTTCAATTCGTCAGCATCTTCTAACCACTTCTCATCTACATCTTGAACAGATTGAGAATCTGCACTGCGCAGATACTCGTACATGTACCTACAAGTAACCATTAACACTGTTGAAATAAGTACATAAAACCATTCTTCACCTCAGCACTTCTTACACACACAATTACAGTACTAAGTAACTTCTAATTTTTCAAACCAAGTATCAGGCATAAAAAGATCATATAACTTGATAGCACAGCATGCCGGAAGATGTCTTGCACACTGGAGTCTAAAAAGTACACGAGTTACAATAAAAGGTCAAACTCGATGTAGGCATCATATACTGCATAGTTACTACACGGCAAGCCAGGAAGCTATCCAGACAACAATATAAAATACAAACTGGTTGAATGGCTTGTGCACAGTGGTGATACTGCGCTACACACGCCAGTCAGCAGTATCCGTAGTACTCCATCAATTTTACATCTTACACATACAAACACAAACTATCTAGGAACAACCATGAACAATCAAGTCTAAATGACACTTGACAAAATGTTTAAGTGAGAAAAAAATTACATTTACTCCTTACATATTTTTGAGACACTGATCTGCTGGCGATAAGTATGTGCATCACAAGTAACAAACTTGGGAGAAGAAAAAAAAAACCTGTTAAAGACCTGACTTGTGGGAACTTTTGTAAACACAGTGTACCTATATTTTATTGGAATCCAGGACCAAATTAGCACGTAAGTAATTTATACATGCACCTTTTCCAAAGCATAGTTTTATATGTAATCAATTATTTCAGCATATTGTACTTATTTCCTATTAATGGTCATACATTTATTGCATGGGACAAGTTATGGTTTTTCTAGACTTGAACTCTTTGAATCAAATCTAAGTATTTGCCACTGGGCAGCACTGCTACAAGGAGTAACCTAGGCAGGGAGCTGCAAGTTGGTTGTTGAGCATGAGGACAGATCGAGAAAGAGAAAGAGAGAGAGAGATTAGCAGGCTTGGAGTGTGCTGACCACCTTTACCTCATGGGCGGGGGCGATGATTAGTACCTGCATCATCCTGGTATAGAGGTTATGTTTTTTTTATACAGCTTGTTGATCTGATGTGACAGTCGAGCGCTGCCATGCAGTACTGGTATGACTCTTTCAGGTGATGCACTGTGAGAAACTAGTAAAAAAATGTTGATTTACCATGACCTGCCAGCTTATTATTTCAACATGGTCTACTTGTTTCAAACTCACCACTAAGCTCCAAGAAAAGTCTCTGTTCAACTGTGGTGACGCCGTGGGCAAACCTTATGCTCTGAATACAATAAGCGAGGTGTTGGTAGCAAGTAGCATTACAAAAGCATTTGATTCATTATACAATACTAGTGAGGGTTAGTCGTACAATATCATTCAATAATGTGTGAACCAGTCAGAATAAAAATTGAATTTCCTACTCCAAACAAGACTGAGAATGTGTACAGCTACCACACAGTAAAAATGCTTGCCTTAACCAACCAATTTTATTAGCAATTACAGTAAGTTGAACAGTGGAAGCAAATGTTTATGAACAGTTAAAATACTGTGTGGTTTCAAAATTATTTGTGCTTTTGAGATTTTTTACTCAGATTAACACCCAGCAAAATACGTATACAATTTTCATTGTGACAATTTATAGCACTAAACCATATAGGTAAATCCTGAAACCAAAACAATGCTAACAGTATTCTTGAACAACTTTAATAAATGATTACATAAAGCAAGCTTTTGAATGATAACAAGAAACATATTCTGTAAAAACACTTTCTTTTTACTGTAGCATGATTTAATTTCCCATTTTTACAAACTCTCCAACAAACTATGCATGGATCTGGTTAAAAGGTTGACATATTTTACAATGCAATGTAATTACGTTTTTAAAATCACTTTCAACTGTGAATCTATAACAGCTTGGAAAGCATAACATTTACTGCTTTCTCTCTCTATACATTAAATCATCATCTGCAATGTTCTCACTATATTAAATCTTCTACTGCAAACTACAACATGTTTTTTCAAAGTTTTCGAAATTTTAAAGCAATTTAAGTACCTAATTTATACTGCCAACAAAATACTCTTTAGGCAAGTAAAAAGATGTAGTTAAATTCATGTTTTTCTTTTGTGAACAGAACGTATTGTACTTACGAACATATAAATTCCTTTACGTCGTCTTCCGGACTTTTAATCTCAGTTTCCGGCAAAAATCTCGTCCCCTCCTTCAATATTTCAGCGCCAAAAAATGCTTTGGATGGATCCAACTTAAAAACATAAAAAACAATAGTAAAACAAAGCCTATTGAAGTTAAAAAGGTGAAACATCATTAAAAGAAACTTTTAACATAAATAAGATACTTACCAACCTCAACTTGTCACTGTTTACATCGTTCAATGATGTATTTATGCCCAGTAGCATTTCCCTGCAATTAAAATAAAATTACCAGTTTAATATACAGTATATGACTAAACTTAATCAAAATGGTATAGTGGCAATTTTAATTGGTAGTTAGCATCAGCACTCCCCTCATAACATAACATACTCCAAACATTAAGAGTGGGTGGTAGATAAATAAACGATGAAAACACCAATTTATTGATTCCTACGCTTTTTCAAAGCCAATATTGATAAAATACCCTATGACAATCCTAGATAATGTTATTTGCCAACTATATGAGTAAATACATATCCCGATTTACTCATTCGTTACGCGTGATCTCTTGTGCTGCAGTTAAATGCACGAGGTTCTGGCGTCAAGAGATTGTGCCTAAGAAGTATGTAACACTGAAAACAATTTTGTTTAAAACATTGGCTAAAACTATTTATTGTCAAGGATTGCCATTGTTTAATTTTTGAAAATTGGCTTCAAGAAACCTACAGTTATTGATAAATGGTTTTAGCGTTGAATTATGTACCACGCCCACTGATTTTTCAAAAAAGCCTTTGAGAGACAAACTAAAAGAACATGTGATAAACTTGTGGATTACCATCTAAATATTACAATTACTGCTACGATTAATGAAAAAAAAAAAAAAAAGAAAAAAAGAAAAAAAAACAATAAAAACACTCAATATAAAATATAAATTACAGTGTTTTAAACACAAATTGAATTTTGATGGATAAAAGTCTAAAAACTACAATTTCATAACAGTCTGAACCAAATAATTTTCCAAGGATTTCTTAAAAAAAATTTGATGGTGGTGTAAGTCCATAAATTCTTTGACTGTAACAATTTTAGTGTTCAAATCTTGGTACAATTTTTTTTAACATAAATATTGTTTATTACTACAGTGTACAATAACAACACCAAAAAAATATGTGGTTTTTCCTGAATTAATCAAATGTCTAACAAAACTTGGCCAATTGTAATGTTTGGCCTAATCAGAAGTCAATGACTGATGAATTGTTGACTTCTGTAACACACGTATCACAATACAAAGATATGACATCTGGGCACGCAATCAACAAAAATTCACACACAAATGCATGTGAACATGCACACACAATTCAAAACCATGACAATAATTTTCACACAGCCAATAATTGTGATATATGCCTAACACTGAATGGGCAAAAACCCAATAACTAGCTAATGATTTTCAAACGCAAACTTTACTTCCAAGCAAGAATAGCTGACACGTAACATATTAGAGATGGAATCTTACCTTTTCAAAAGCACAAATATGCAGAAACATTTCTAAAAAGAAGTAGAAGTTGTTTGTAATGGTTGCCAAAATTAAGGGAGAACACCTACAATTTGATAGCAACTCCAGATTCGATAACTCAACTTTTAAAATGGCTGGAAATATACCCCTCGAATAACTAGATTGTTTCTCTAATGCATGATTATATATGGACTCCGTGCTTTCAGTGCTTTCACACGCACCAGCTTTGCGGCTCTGGCATTATAATTGTTTTTAACCCAGGCAATTTTTTTCTACCTCCTGTGCTATTTTCAAGAAGAATCACCATTTCTAGTACGAGTGAAGCAAACAAGTTCACTTCTTACGCTTTCTATTGCACCATATGTATTTGTTTCGTAATTCGGGTGGTTTGATAGCTCCAAACAATTGCTTAAGGGTGTGGTCTACCAAAATTTTCATAACCATTTTTAAAATTTTTTATTTTTACCGGACATTTTTTTTCCTTATTGTAGACACAAAATGTAACTAAAGTTGGTTCTTACGAAATTATTTTATTTCTTATAGTTTTTTTGTAATGGATTGTTAAAGTCATATTTTGCATGTTTCCATTTTAATGGCTACACTAAAACAACTCTGATATACCAAACTCAAAAAAATCACAGTGGATAAAGACATTGCAGGCTACAATGTCATGCTCATAAAAATAAAGAATATATATTTGTACATTAAAAAAATTCTGAAACTGAAATATTCAATAATTTTTTTAATACTAATAATTTTTATTTCTTTATTTTATGAGCATGACAAAGTAGCCTGCAATGTCTTTATCCACTGTGATTTTTTTTAGTTTGGTATATCAGTTGGTCCTTAAAACGGAAACATGCAAAATATGACTAACAAGCCATTACGTGAAAACTATGAGATAAAAAAATTTCATGAGAGCCAAATTTAGTCACATTTTGTGTCTAAAATAAAATATCTGGTACAAATAAATAAATGGTGACGAAAATTGCAGTAGACTGCAACGTTAACAACATGGATAATATATTTTTGAGAGAGAATGGAGACAAAGGGGAGAGAAAGTGGGGGAAAGAGAGTAAAGAGAGGAAGAGAGAGGAGGAAGAGAGAGGAGGAAGAGAGAGGAGGAAGAGAGAGGAAGAAGAGAGAGGAGGAAGAGAGAGGAGGAAGAGAGAGGAGGAAGAGAGAGGAGGAAGAGAGAGGAGGAAGAGAGAGGAGGAAGAGAGAGGAGGAAGAGAGAGGAGGAAGAGAGAGGAGGAAGAGAGAGGAGGAAGAGAGAGGAGGAAGAGAGAGGAGGAAGAGAGAGGAGGAAGAGAGAGGAGGAAGAGAGAGGAGGAAGAGAGAGGAGCAAGATGGAGGGAGGAAGATGGAGGGAGGAAGATGGA
>PNEQ01062025.1:0-10319 GCA_003012365.1 Medauroidea extradentata | reverse complement strand
CCTTCGACAGATCAGTGTAATGCACAGCGGGGTTGCCTACGCTGAGTTTTCATTGCGCTCCCCTACGAAGACGGTACATTTCCGCCTACGGGTTTATAGTTAAAAAGTGCTTGTTTTGGCTCGTACTACCTGCCCTCAAGCGTTGTATCATGAATTAATATACACCCTGTATATATATATATATATATATATATATATAAAATTGGTAACCAGTAGCAGAGATCTACTAAAATGTTGTTATAAGTCACAATACGTATGAGCTGTATAGGTGTACGAGCTCAGCCCTCAAATAATGTGTTTTACGATGAAAACAGCAGAAAAACCGGCAAAAATTCATTAAGAAATGTTGCTGTAACTGTGCAAGCCTCAGTACGCGAGCTGGGTTATTGACCTGCCACCAGCTGTTTCTCCGAGTGGCAACTTCTTCTCCCTCACATCCTTTATCTCGCTCACTTGCTCTCTCTCTCTCTCTGACGATGTCTCTGTGGTGAATTGTGCCATGTGCTGCTCATCACAGCTTATCGCTGTCGCTGCCAGCTAATGTAGGCACTGGATGGGCATCACAAGCAATAAAACGAGTATTGTGTAACACCGCCATTTTTCTTTCGTTCTCCTTCAACCATCCGAAAGGCACCATTATCTGTCATGAGGAATTACTTCCTATGTGTACGTTTTCGATTTTTTGCTTTTGTTTACGGACTGTGATTTGGATTTTGATTACAATTTTGAAGTGGAATGTGTTAATGTCAAAATATATTGTTTACATATCATTTCGTAATAAGCCAAAATAATCACGAGCTGTTTACACACACACTATTTTGAGGTTAAGTTTGCATACTATGCTGAGGCCGTATATTTTTATAATCATTTACATTTAATTTTACTTGTTCAAGTTTTTCGGACAAAATTTTTCTCATTATAGCATTGGAAAATTTCACTAATTTATGTTTTACCATAGGACGTAAGGTAAATTACTTCATTTTCTCACAAGAAACGTGTAAACGTATGAAGAAATGAAGTACAATTTAAGTCAGAATATATGATCGTACTATATAAAAATTTACTATTGACATGCATTTCGGGAATAATTTTGTTTATATTGCAGCATCCTATCTAAAGGATTATTCTTTATCGTCCTGAAACACTGGTATATGTCTTATTGGCCAGTGGCATAAGTAAACACAGTAAATATTGCTTGCAGCATGTAAAATTAATGGTGATGTTACGTTTTGGCTTTTCGTTATTTTATTTACTTGTTTATTGTTGGTGCACAAATGGGGTATTAATTTTCTCTGAATTGTTTGGCCTACTAAAATAATGTGTGTAAGAGCACCAGCTTTCGGCTAGGAGTCTCTTGAAAATGTGATTGTATCCTCTTAGCCCTTTTATTGATTCTCGCTTACGTCCGGGGGGAAAGGGGTTGCTATCAGGTCAAAATTTGTTCCTATCGTTTCGTACGGACAAATTTAAGGAACCGTGAGTGTCCGTAGAATCAGGATATGACTGTATAAGTGGTTGCAAGGAACTGCTATCACAGCCAATATGTTACATATAATAAAGTTTTGCTTTGTATGAGTACACAATGCACTAACATCTTATTTATTTATGGGCCGCGGTTGGCGTAGTTGCTAGAGCGCTTGTCTCCCACCAAGGCGAATCGATTTCGATTCCAGCTGGGTCCGTCCTCGAATTTTGACGTCTGGGAATCGTGCTGGATGATGCTGCTGGTCGGTGGGTTTTCTAGGGGATTTCCCGTTTCCTTTGCCCCTTCATTTCTGTGATTCTCCGTACCCACTTGTCATCTCTCATCAGAGCTAAAGACCTGGATGTTAAGGGCGTATTTCTAGCTGGAAAGTATGAATGTGACATGACTAGTGGCTTTTAGTGTATAGTTTATTGAAAGGGACACTTTCTCCCTTCTCTTCAAATTTGCCAGCCTTTTCAAGGACATGATGTTTCTGTCCCCTTCCCTCTAACCTTGCTGCGTAACACGACCCCTGTCTTGTGAGCAAAGGACCATCAGCAACATGATGCACTATCTTCACAATACTTGAGAAAATATGGATTAGCTTCACACCTTCAGGTAATGTTTTGTGACAGTAAATATCACATCACGCTACTACCAAATAGTGAAATTAAAGTAAAATTGCAGTCAAACCCATATTCTACACTTTTCTGGGAAGAAAGACAAAATTGTGTAAATGAGGGGAAAGTGTAAATGAAGGGAAACCCAAATTTGCAAGAGATTTACGATTCATTTGACTCAATTTTGTGTTAATAATTTCACTGTATTTTAAATATTTAATTATTGCAGGCTTACACATTTTAGAAAAGACTAGTTTCATCACAGTTGAGGATGTCCCGAAGTTCATAACCTAACACAATATCCGGTAACTTTTCACGCCAGTGCTCAACTGTTTGTGGATCAACACTTTGACTTTTCTCCAGAAACTTTATTATAAACCACATTGTGACTGTTTTTGAAGTAGTCAATCCACTCATTGGAAGCAGAAAAATTGTCAATCCTGAGGCACACTGCAATATGAACTGCTTTTTCTTGCATCTTTTTACCATAAACGGGACGACGTCCATCATTAGAGCCCGGAAGAATTCACTATCGCGATAAACTCCAAAAATAACGCGAATATTAAAATTTTTTTAGCAATACGCGATTTTTTTGTTTTTTAATGCGATTTTTGCGAATTCGGAAAAAACAACAGTTTTATCACTTGTTTTTGGCCTTCTCTTCTTTCTTTACGAACGTGCAGACATTGATGTATCAATAGTATCGATAGATTGCGTGTGCAACAGGTTCGAGTTGTTACGGTGTTGCAATCCTGCGACGTCAATGGTGTAGCAGAAAGGGGGTAAGTGGGTGCTGGGTAATCAACAAGTCACCAAAAAGTGGCGGATTGCGGCAACAGTGGTATACCAGGAATCCGATGACTTGAAAGTGGGTCTTAACACTTACCCAACACCTTGCAAACTCCTGGATTAGGCAGGGATTGCTCCAACTCTGGGCATAGCTGGGAGCCAATCAGAGGGGAGGAATTGGTCGTCCTGGTGGGGGTGTGAAGAATGGTAAAGAGATCGAGCTAGTTGGTGAAGAGAGTCGACGAGTGAGTCTTCTGCTCGGGTGGCGACTGCATCTAGTGACTCTGGGTTCGAGTGTGGGTGTGACCTCTGGCTAGAGAACTGACTCCAATGGCGGCACGAGCGGTGAGTTCCTGTTGGTTTTGGGAAGGAGAGCTATCCTTTACCTATCTCCTCTCTCGCCTTACTCTAACCCTCCCACTCACCTCTATTTCTGTATTGTTGTTATTCCTTGTTCTGTATTCTAATAAACTCTGTTACCTTTCATCTCTGGCATATTTATCTTCCCCTTCCCGGATAAACTTTGTAACAGAGTACTCGGCCACGATTGCCAACTTAACTATGTTCACACTCGCGTTCGTGATCTCAACACCATTTTGTTTGTTGATTCGTGTTTGCCTTTGAGGTTTATTGATGTGTTTGTTTTGTCTGTTGAATGTATATGGCTGTAGAGCCATGAGAAGGCCACTATTGTAAAAAAAGAGCATGTCTTTCGTTGACCATGAGAGACTTTTGTTTGAGGTTAGTTTACCCCCTTGTGTATTCGCGTGAGTGTTAATAGAGATAATAATTGTTTGATGTTATTTTTTCGCTCTGAAAATGCAGAAAAATCCAGTTTCTGCCAGGCAAAGGGCCGATGAATTTAAAAGCGATGGCATTTATGCATCTGACTCAGTAACTATCACGTGCAAATATTGTAACTGCAGTTAGCTTTGAAAGAAAAGACTCCGTAGTCAAACATGTTAAAAGTGACAAGCATGCTAATGCCTTAAGGGCTTGGGCCCGAGTTTCTCTCTCCGCGCACTGAGCTGTCTGGTTTTGTAGTACTCGAGTCCGCCACCACGTAGCGTATTTTGCTTGAGTGCATTGTTACCGTCTTCTAGGAAGATGGCAGCACAAGTGTGGCACAGGAGCAGGATCTAGGCGTTTTGCATCGGTATTGGGAAAGAGAAATAGCAGTCGACTGAAAGAATTGCGGGGGCGGGGAGAGGCAGGGGCACAGAGGGAGGGAGGGAGAGAGAGAACATGAGCAAGAAAGAGAGTCTTTTCATGCAGGACTATGGTTGACGACTTGTGAGGGGAGTGGGGGAGCCGATTTGAGGGCTGGGAGTAACGGTACTTGTCCGGCCCAGGTCTGTGGCGCCTGGAGCCAGAAGTTGAGCAGGGTTGGTTGTCGGCAGAATCTCTATTCTTTACCTGCTACCTAGTCATGCAAAAGTTTAGGGTGTGTGTCCTTTATTTGCTCCTTGGTGTAACTCCGCGCGCACGAACACACATGAATATATGCAAAAAATTTCAATGTTTAAATCCGCGGCAATTTTGAAGTAATTATACTGTAACTGAAAACAGATGCATTTAGGAACTAAAATAAATTTGTGGTAATTTATCACAATTACAATTTGTATATTCTAGCAAGATATGCAGTTAGATGAGATAAATGGTAAAAGTTTACAAATAATCAAGTAAACATGGGTAAACATGCTGCATCGGACATTCTTATCAACCTTCTATATTTTACTTTGAGTTAAAATACACTTAGCACTGCATTTTACCGTTAGCAAAACAGTTGTAAAATAATACATTCTAATATGAAAATAAGTAGATTAAAAAATATAGTATTAATTATCTTGTAAAACTCCAGTGTGCATAAAAGAAAAATTTAAGTAAACCAATACAAATGTAATGCCAGATAAATTGGCTGAGCTTTTGCAATAAACATGATTATTTTCACTTTTTTTTTTTTTGCCTACTTTCCGAAGGAAAAGTAGGTAAATGAGATCAACTGCATGCATGTGTGTCTATGAATGTGTATGTGTGTGTCTTTGTGGGTGTGTGTTCCTGGAAGAGTGCTTCTCCTCTAAAAACTTTTGAGCTTGTATACCAAATGTAATCAATCTTGGTACACATATACTACCTGGTAAGGTGACTTGACTTTTATTTATTTGTTCGTGCCATATAAATTTTTTTCATAATGGTAGCCATTTTTATAATTTTCGAGTAAGTTAACGCATGTAAGAAAATATTTTTCCGAATTTCATCAAACTTGGTGCATATTTAGTAGTACTTACTAAGGCGACTTGACTTTTGTGTGTTTTTATTCATGTCCTGTTCATTACATGAAAATGGCTGCTATTTGAAATTTTTTGTCACATTCAGATATCTGAAGAACGATTTTCAGAATTTCAGCAGACTCAGCAGCGTACATGTTAGAGTAAAATATTTGTATTTGTGTTCATGCCCCTTTCATATTTACACAGTGGCGACCTTCTGAGAATTTCTTCATTAAATGAGATATCTAGACAAACCGTAATCAGGATATATAGTATAACGATTTGAGTTTTATGTGTACGCATGAACATTTTTTGATAACATGACATTGTTATCGCGCAAACGCAGCAGACTACAACACACATTTCAATTACGACGGCAGACCCAGTTATTCGTCCAAAATTGTTTAACATGTTACAATGTTTACCTTTGCTACAGGTAATACTCTACATTATGCTCTCAGTTGTGTTTTCAATTAAGTATTAAATTATTTTACACGAATGACTGAAAATTGACCTTTTGCATTATAAGACGTGCATCTGCATGTAAATGTCCATGCCATGCTGATCGGACTCCATGTCTTACTTTGCATGGTGCCTCGAAATATTAACATCCTAAATCAACTTAGATAATGTTACTTCTGCTGTGTGTGACAACAGTAGATAATTTGTCACCGAATATCACCATCATATCTACGAATAAGTTTGGTATCAAGGAAAAATAATTGTGTCGAACGGATTCGTTGTCTATTTGGTCTGCCAAATAGTCTTTGTTATCTTCAGTAAAATATACAATGAATTTCAGTATTTCCTTATGTTACTTTTTTCTTTAGTTTCGTTCCAAAGTTTTTAATAGTGTAGTTCCAAAACCGATGATTTTTATACAACAATGTTGTACAAGTAATCGTAATACAGATCTTTATGTTAAGCCAGACAAAAGTAAATTTTTTTTTATGTTTATTGAAATGCACTTAAATAACAGTGTCACAGTTGAAGGAATGTTCCAATGGAAGAGCGTTGCAGACTTTATGGAACTTTTGAATCTTGAGGGTCTATTGATTAGGGACCTGTGATTTTCGCGAAAAGAATTTCGCAATATCTTGTTGACATGTCTTATGTGCACACCTGCAGCTCTGCTTCGTAGTGAATGATTGGGTATTTTAACTCTCAGCGTCTTGTGGTTCTGCCTGCTAATGACAGACGTGTGGTGTCGTAGTAATGTTTCTCTGATTGTCGCAGTCAAATATCAGTGACAAGCTGCCAATAACTACCAAGCAGAGCTACAAGTGTATACGTAAGGCTTTGTAACAAACTGATGGAAACATCTATTCGCGAAAAGCACCTGTCCCTAGCTACTGTTAATTGGTACTCTTTCATGCCTATCTGTAATCCGCGAAATAACTCTACGACATAGACATGCTAGAAAATTAGCACCCATTTATTACAGACACTTTGGTTTACAATGCCACTGTGTGCCTCTTTTCACGTGAAATAAAGTCAACGGTAACTAATACGTAATGACAGGATATTTGTTGATCACCTGCCATTTGTATTTTCACTATAATAAGTTACACAACATTTATTAATGTGTCCTACTTGTCTAATAACGGGATATTGTTTTATTCTCCGACTAGCTCAGGCTAAGTCTTTGAGTGGTGAGAAGGGGCAAAGACTCATGCATGTTATGAATAAACATGTACATACACGGGATTTCTGGGGGTCGTCCCCCGGAAAAATTTGAATTTCAAGGCGCAAAATGATGCAATTTAGATGTTTCCAAACAGAAATATTGAGTATAAGGCAGATATTTAGTAAGTGGCATTATCTTGTATAAATAATAAATTCACATACCGAAAAATGTTGGGGGAAGGTTCAAAACACATCCTTTGTCCCCACAAGTTAGTTGGTGGGGGTGGGGGCCTGCTGCCCCGACGTCTTTGGTGCCACTGGACTTGCTAAATACACGCTAACGTCGTATTCTGCTGCCTGCTCGAAAATTTTAACAATTTGATTTATAGTCACTTTGAGATTTCCTATGTTGATTATTAGGTTACCAAAATCCCATACAGTATTGAGATTTTCTTTTAACCTCGAGAGTATATTTATTCACGTCATACAGAATTTTAGTATGCTACTTTCAAAACAAACTTCATATGTTTTCAAATGTTGACATAAATTATAAAATATCCTCCAAAACTGTTTTATAAACTATTTCTGAAAGCTTTTGGAGTGGCTGTTAAATATAACGTAGAACATAACAAAGTGAACGTACGTAAATGTGATCCAACGTGAAAAATTGGCTAATCTCCCATAGCAATACGAGGTTTTTCCCAATATTAAGTATGTATCATTGTAAAATCTAAAAAAACAAACTCAATTGGCAACGACTTCGTTACAAAGTAATACACCTAAATGCGTATTTTTTAAAATTACTATATGCCAGTGTCTGTGAAGAATGTAGGAGTAAGTCAGACGTTCTGTTGTCTCTCTCTCGTCATTCTATTGAAGCTCAATATCCACTTTATTTGTCTATCGTCCTTTTGTGGTTATAAAAGTAACCAGCTGTAGCTGGAGTAGAGCAAGCTAGGTCTGCTCAGTCACGCGACAGGTTTTTGGCGATCACCAGGTCATTTGTAAAAGCCTCCTTACGATTCAGTATTTCAAGACAGCAGGAAATTCAAACAAAGCCTTAAATATTTTATACGCTTGATAAATAGTTTATAAAATGTGACGGCATTGATATTTGTAAACTTGTGTGTATAGTATTTAGTTTTTTTTCCCTTCCACATTTTGAACATTTTGCAAAGGGTTTCACTTCATTGTAGTTGTTATATTTGTCTAGTGTCAGCAGTGCAACCATGAGTTCATCGAAATACAACTGTCGAGACTTACTCACGAAAACTTTTGCTCGTGTTACTGTTAGCAGACCTCAAGCCGAGTTTTTTCCTTACCATATCTATATATATATATATAAATGAATCCCTATTTCCCTTTGTCATGCGATTACGCGTGAACGGCTGGACCAATTGCATTATTTTTTTTTTGTTTGTGTTTGTTATTGTCAGGAAAAGGTTCTTATTAAAAAAATTAAAAAATTGCACGGAAAATTAGAAAATTTAAGAATACTTATTTAACCTTAGCGCTTTGGACAATATAAATGTTTGACAAAGAGGATGTAAAAAATATGAATATCGTTTAAAAGAAATGCTTCGATCGGAGTTATTTTATTGATAAAAAATAAATAAAGAAAACTGAATTTCTTAGTGTACATCACGGTTAGTTCAGAGCCATTACGCCTTGAGGATGCTATAATTTCTTCAAATGCTAAACAAATACGAACATTGTTTTCCATAATTTTGTCTACATGCTTCCTGTCTTAACGATGACTATTGAAATAAAATTGTTATAATTAATTTAAAAAAATGTGTTTATTATTCTAATGCTTTTTGATATACAATATTCTTAGTATATAAATAGTTTTGTTGGTATTCCGACACTGGAACAGGTGACATATAACTGGCCATGTGAAAAACCTGGATTTTCAAGATTGATGCCACAAACACTTAACGACTGCCCTTGAGATTTATTTATCGACATTAATTATAACAATTTGATTTCAATAGTATTGTTAAAACAGGACAACGTCTGTCGGGTCAGCTAGTGTACATATACATATATATATATATATATTCATATATATCTATACACACACACACACACACACTACACGCGTTATATACATAATTTTTGTTACTTTCCTGCTAAATTATAAGAACTGTCGTAATGGCAGTTTCCAAATTTTCAAGGAAACATCTGTACCCTCGAATCCGCACGGCCTTTCACAAATGATTCCTTTAGTTGAAAGGTTGCATTCAAGGATTTGTCTTCTTTGGAATTATTTTGGTTCTATAACTTTATACAATAAAGATGGCAAATTACATTAAAGATTTTCATATTGTTTAAATATTGTTGCAGTTATACGTATAGAATAAATAAAACATGTCATATTTACTTTTATTTAATATATATTAATTTGGTTAAATGAAATACGGGTCACATTTTTAATCTACAATTCTGTTCCAGAGAAACAAGAGGGGTAAGTCCAAATTGTTAAGCATACTTTTTGTCATGGATTGATAAGTTTGTATTGTAGCAAAAGGAACTCTTTATTTAAAAATACTCATGACTTAAGTTTAACCTAGTAAACATTAGGCAAAATACAAAGATATTATGTTTAGTAAAATTATCGGTGTTTATGGACTACCCCTTCTGCTTCTCCGGCAGACAAATGTTACAACATAACTACGCAGTTACGTAAGTGTTTATACCAAAAACATTTTCTTGGCATTTGTATTTGTACTTAAATTTTTCTCCTCATTAATTATACTTCAAAATATTAATAATGAGTCTAACAAGCAAATTACGAATGAACTGTGTAGTAAAACGGGTGCGAGATGTAGAAACACATCAAGGGATGCAAACTATATAGCATTTGTCACGGGATGTGTGGAGGGGTGCATTGGCATCCATTATAGGGCAGTTATACAAAACAACTTGCCGAAGTAAGGTTAGTGTAAGTTTGCACAGTCACGTAACCAGATTTTGTCGATCGCCAGAGGTTAGCTGTGTTTTGATCACTGTATAAAACGGCAGAGTCTGATCACTCGCATTGTAAAACTGGAAGGTCCATAATGTCGTTATAAAAAAGGTTCTTCACGAGATGGGCACACAAGCGCTGCGTATTTTGTGCTCCTAAATATATACATGGAATATTATGTTTTTACATACACAGACCAAAAAGTAAATTTGGCGGGAATAAAACTAAGCATGTATTTCACACATATTTGAATTTTAACTAAATGCGACAAAAGTACGTAATGCATATTTAACTCGTAAACTTTACTTACATTTCACGTCTATATAATATTAAATTATTTATATTATAATAAATAATATAAAATTTGATGTATGTTTTGTACAACTATACAGGGTGTATATTAATTCATGATACAACGCTTGAGGGCAGGTAGTACGAGCCAAAACAAGCACTTTTTAACTATAAACCCGTAGGCGGAAATGTACCGTCTTCGTAGGGGAGCGCAATGAAAACTCAGCTTAGGCAACCCCGCCGCACACCACCTGCTGACACGCTGTAGAGTGGAGTGTGCGCAGCAAGGT
>PNEQ01062022.1:0-20031 GCA_003012365.1 Medauroidea extradentata | reverse complement strand
TGGGCAAGCTACCGCGGTCGATCAAACTGTTCCCAGAATGTGCGGGAGTTCAGGTATCTCCGCGTGAGCAAGTAGCGAAGATGACTGGAGGTAGCAGAAGATAATCTAAGAGCTGAGTGGGAATATTGCGGGCTGACTGTGAAGTGGGCAAGCTACCGCGGTCGATCAAACTGTTCGCAGAATGTGCGGGAGTTAAGGTATCTCCGTGTGAGCAAGTAGCAAAGGTGACTGTAGGTAGCCGAAGATAATCTAAGAGCTGAGGGAGAATATTACGGGCTGACTGTGAAATGGGCAAGCTACCGCGGTCGATCAAACAGTTCTCAGGATGTGCGGGAGTTCAGGTATCTCCGCGTGAACCAGTTGTCAAGATGACCGGAGGTAGCGGAAGATAGTCGTAGAGCTAAGTGAGAATATTGCGTACTGACTGTGAAGTGGGCAAGCTACCTCGGTCGATCAAACTGTTCCCAGAATGTGCGGGAGTTCAGGTATCTCCGTGTGAGCAAGTAGCGAAGATGACTGGAGGTAGCAGAAGATAATCTAAGAGCTGAGTGAGAATATTGCGGGCTGACTGTGAAGTGGGCAAGCTACCGCGGTCAATAAAACAGTTCTTTTGATGTGCGGGGGTCGATTAGTTATTTACTCGGCGACGATAAGGCTAGGATATACCCGGCCACTCGAGCAGCTCTTAGATAAGATTACATTGTCAAGATAATCCTTTTGCTGTTTGCCGACACTGACTAGGCTCCCGTTCGCTACGTATAACGGTGGCATCTCTGTAAGGAAGTTGATATCTGCCGTTTAACTATGCCATAGCCGCCTGGAATTAGGGACTTGAAATATTCGCTGGTTCACTGACGCGTAGGCTAGCCTCCAATAATTTACGCTGCATACTCAAGTAATCAGCAGATTTTCTTTGGTTTATCCACGGCACGTTGATACCACATATTTGGCGTTCATTTTGTTGCTTTAGTTTTATTACTAGTAACACGAAAAAGTCGCAGGTTCACTGACATGTAGGCTAGACTTCAAGAATATATGTGTATTCATGTAGATATTGTCTGTTCATTGGCTTCTCGCTGACACAGTGATACCACATGATTGGACCAGCAATTTATTGACGCTTTATTATTGACTCAGTTTTCTCCAGTAGGTGTCAAATAAGTCAGGGACGTTCTTTAGTAACTAATTAAAACATATTCGCATGCAGCCAACAGCCTTGTTCAATACTTATTTAAATCTGACTGATTCTACATATAAGGCACAATATCAGTGGTGTTCGGGTAAAGCTGTATAAGTGGAGATCAGAAATTTTCGCAAAAATAATTTGCAACACATTGTTTCAATAAATTCCGTGCACAAATGCAGCTATGCTTCACGGTCAGTGATTGGATGTTTATACTCTGAGGCGTCTTGATTTCTAACCGCTAATCAGAGACGTGTTGTGTCACATTAACTTAAACCTGATTTGCTTAGTCGACTGGGCGACGCATGTGCACAAACACACGCTGCCCTAAACCATGAATCAGTTGCAGATGCGCAAGGGGCGTCCAAACAATTTGCTGCAAAACTCTATTCGCGAAAATTTTCTGTCTCTACTTATACCACTTTACCCGAACACCACTGGTATACTTTGTGTTTTATAGACTATTTTAGACTATAATGTTTTGGTAATTTTTTTCTGTCTTCTATTATGACATTTGTAGACCTATTTCGCAGATATTCTGGAATCACAATAGCACGACAGACAAGACACGACAGACGCATCGTGAATAAAGTTACTTGTCAGCCAATCAGCGGCAAGACTTTGGTACCGTCAGCGCAACGCAATGTTGTGAACATATTTTTTTTTTCTATTTTATTTGCGTCACGGAAGCGACCAAACAAGACACGGATTGTAATTTACGCAAATGTTGGTGAAACTGGGAAGTTGGTAGTACACACTATTCAAAGTATTTTACAAGAGATGTAAGTATTTTTATAGTAAGCGAATCATAATAGTTTTTACACAACCATGTTACAGTAAATGCCAGTGGATATCTGAAACATATGAAGTAAAGAAAAAATAATTAAATGTAGTAAACGTCAATGGACTGTCGTACAATAGTTAGTATGTTCTGGCAAGGAACTATTTAAATGTATTAATACGTTAGTAATATTAGGAGCCGCGTTGGTTGAGAGCTTATACATACGTCTCGCCTGAAGAACATTTCGCAGCCAATTGTGTAAACACACATTATCCTTTAATACAGGCACACATAGATACAACGACCGTACATAATAACTACAGATGATGGTTTATCGCGGGAAAACTTGACTATTTGCTAGGCTTCAACGTACGTTCAGCTTATCAAAAGATTACTGGCTTTTCCTTGTACGTGAATCTACTGCCCTATTTGACTGAGCCAATAAGAATGCCGCTATTTTAATATTTGATGCACGTTATTGGTCTATAGACAGCTAAGTTGTGTCAGTGTTTTCAAGGCTATGTTGGCACAAAACATTTTCGCGATATACCATCATCTCTAACAATAACACCATGCAGTTTGCTCAGGTGTGTATAGGCTAATTTATTCCAGCCTACCGCCAAACAATAACGCGAAATTTGCATGTCTCTAAAACTCCGTGTAATATATACAATAACACCTAAAGAAAATTGGCACAAATACGTCGAAACGTGTTCTAACATGACATATATATTGTATTTATGATGATAATTACCTTACTCGTAAATTAAATTTTCCACGCAGTTCCTGCGAGAATCAGTTCCCTGGCCTGTAAGTGAATTTGATGGCAGATAGGTAGGGACCGGTAATATTTGCGGGATCCCTGACATGTAGGCTAGCTCCAAGAATAATCATTAGGGCCCGGTAGTTTTCGCGAAAAATTTTTGCCTCGCTTCGTTTCAGTGTCTTACGTGTACACCTGCAGCTCGACTTCATGATTATTGTCAGAGTGTTTTTGTGCTGAGTCATTATTCGTTTGACTGTGCCAATCAGTACATGGATAACTGTGATTTGCGGGTTTAAACTCCACACATTGTATGTTCCGGCATTCAATCACTGACCACAAAGCAGAGATGCAGGTGCGCACGTAAGGCACTGAAACAAAGTGCTACAAAAACATTTTCGCGAAAACTACCGGGCCCTAACAATCATGCATTCAATCAGACAGCATCTGTTCATTGGCTGCTCGCTGATAAAGTGGTGTGGGGACGTTAAGGTATATTTTTTACTCTTGGCTCGGACACTTCCCTAGGATGTCAACTAAGTCGTGGGCTAAGTACGAAAGAGACACGAACTTATAGTTGTTGGAATTCTAGTGAGTGCGTTAAAGAAAACGCGGATTTTTCAGTTCCCTACAAATAGGTTTGTTTATGTATGATTGACGTGTTCTGACATCTTCAGCAAGCTTCCAGCAGAAGCGTTGAGCTTCACTACGTTCTTACTACTTCTACATCTGCAACTGAACATCTTCGCGACAAGTTTATTGTCGCAAGAGGTCGGTAGGAGCCTCGTTCCAACGTCCTACGGTTTTTCTTCTGTCGCGTCTGAAAAGGACCCTGGCCGTTTTTACGACGTCCTCCTGGTCGTATTTCTTTTTATTAAAAAAATGTCGTCCAAACCTTCACGGTGCTCGCCAATGATTTCCCGCGGCGAAAATAATAACGAGCTGTGCGTGGTTGCAGCAAACTTACGACCGACGAGAAATAAGACATTCTCTCCTTACCCACATGTTTTATCACTTCCCACGATTCTTCGCCGACTATGGACAGAGTGGCTGGTTTATTGAGTCAGGTCAGGGCCCATGAACATCCAATAACGACAGCCATGATTTTGTCGCTACAAGATACTGAAATCACTTTGTTACAACGCCTCGCGTGCACATCGGTAGCTGTGCTTCATGGTTATTGGCAGAGTGTCTTTGCTCAGACGTGTCACTCATGTGATTGCACCAATAAGAATTAAGGCGATTGTGACATCGTACGTGTGTGGTTCGCCAGTGGAAACCCAAGACAAGTGAAAGTTGAAACATTCCATCACTGACCATGAAGCAGAGCTGCAGATGTGCACATAAGATACTGAAACAAACTGGTGCTAAAACCTTTATGCCATAAAATCGTTCATGTAATTATGACAAAACCTGTATAACGATGATCATTCAAACACGAAGACAACACGGTAGTTGTACCTACAAAAATGTACTGATATATTAAGCTAGAAGAATTAACAGACAATTTAAAGAGTTTGTTTTCGTTTATGTCGGTCAGTTTTGCTGCTGTTTTATTAAATTCCAATTCAAAATTCCTTAGTAAATATTTTTAAAAAATATATTGTTAGTTCTTTCCCATCACGTTTATCAGTAACTTTTTTAACGTAGTTGTTGATCTAGTGTCTTGCAAGGTCACCGTAATACAAGCTTTCTCAACAAATCATAACCATTGATGTATTACCATAAACCCATATTTTTTTCATAAAGTACCGTTGCAACAAACATTCTAAGATCTCAACTCAGTAGTAACAAAATATTTTGTAGTTGTCACTATACATATATAGGGCTACACATGTAATTTTTTAAATATGTTTCATAATACAGGTAGTTGCTTTTTCCTTCTTATAATCCCTATTTCCTCATTGTTCACATATTTACCCAATGTGATATTGACGAACATTTATACGTCATATATATATATATATATATATATATATATATATATATATATATATATATATATATATATATGTGTGTGTGTGTGTGTGTGTGTGTGTATGTGTGTGTGTGTGTGTAAGCTTATGTAGACAAATATTGCCCACAAACAAGCGTATAACCATACAGCGTGAATTCTTGGTTAAACAAGACGAAAATTTGAGCGCAAAATGTTTTAGGACGACATTTTAGTTGCACAATGTGGCAACACCGCATGGAGAAAATCCCCTTTTGCGCTCCGCAGCCAGTTATTGTTTTAAGTATGTTGCTCCAGGTAAACGTAGATTAAGGTTTGGACAGTTCGGGATGTGAACCTGCACACGTAATATGCAAGTCAGAACAGTGATTGTAACATAAGTAAGATATCTGTGGAGCGCAAGATGGGACTAACTACAATGCTATGTTGCCACATTGTGTGAGTAAAACGTCATCGTTAGAGCGACGTTTGTATGGCGAAAATATTTTTGCATGAGTTGGTTTTTAATGTCTTATTTGCACATCTGCAGCTCTGGTTCATGGTCAGTGAGCGTTGCTCTATTCATCGTACAACATTATATATAGTAGAAACCTATTAATTAATCAATGTATAGTCAGTGGATTACTGCACAACCGGACAACTAATATGTTCAGCGTGTAGCGTGTAAGTAAAAGTTAGGTTATCTCATATACAGCAGCTATGGCACTACAAACAATGTGGAGATAAATGTTTAACTGGTGTTCGCAGAGCGTCCCTAATCTTGAGAAGCGTCAGTCTGAATGTTTCTTGAACTCCCGCCCACAGAGGTCACGAGTGCAAAGGGACACCCAGCTGAGACAAATAATAACAATGCCGTTTGTGTTTTCAGCTTTCTTGGAAGTCGCTGTCTGTGTCCGAGGTAAGGTTACTCCTACTACAGGCCAGGAAGATGATGTGTTTTCATGCGGGGGAGTACGGAAAAATATATTTTGTGGTAACTACAAAATATTTTGTGGGTATTTACCCTACAAAATATAGTTTGTGGAGTCCACAAAAATATTTTTTGACACCACGAAAATATTGTGGACACCACAAAATTATTTTGTGATAACTACAAAATAATTTTACAGAGTAGACTTTCTACAAATTTTTAAATTTATTTTCACACAAAAATTTTGTGCCGTTTGTTGCATTGCAGTCGCAAGGGGATTGCTAAAATGCGAGACTGTAGTAAAATAAACTTTTAACTATAAGGCATGGTAAATATATGTCACTTAACTTAGTTTTGAAGTAATAAATATGTTCATTTCATCTTTTAAATAATCAGCTTCATTTAACTAATATCAGGAAAGCTCTGCCGTTGCTCAGATTACACCGCTTATCGATGCCAGTGCAACAAACGGCAGAAATAATTGTCTGTTGCCAAACTAACAACATTGCAATTCCTAGTCCGCTGAAGAATTAACCTCAGAAGAGGTAAGGTTATTTCTACTACAGGATAGAAAGAAATCGTGTTTTCTTATGGGAGAGCTTGGTACAGGGAAAATTTCTGCCGTTAGTTTCGCTGCTATCGTAAAGGGACCAGAAAAATACGAAACTATGGTAAAATTAAATTTAAACAAGCTTGGAAATTACAGAAGACATTTAACTTAAATTTAAGCGAACATAAACCATTTTCACGTTTTAAATTATCTACCTCATGTAACTAAAAATTTAGGAAACTTCCGTGACTAATCAGTTTGCACCAGCGCTCAAGCGGCAGAAATTTTCCCTGTAATAAACTTTTAACATTGATCTTTCTAACCTGTAGAAGAATATACCTTAGCCGCACTGAACGCCGCGCTGTACGCAAGACAATCGCACATCGGTAATCGAATAGTTGTCCATTTCGAAGTTCTCACTGTTTAGAAAATATTCCCCGTCGAAAAGTCACTATCGTTCGTATACATGGTATTTTATCCCGGAAACCGGAACTAATCTCTGATATTTATAAGTAGGCACCTGAAAAATTCGCGTTTTCTCTTAGGAATAAACTATATTTCAAAAATCTCTAAGTCAGTGTTATTTTCGGCAGTGGTCCTTGACCTGACCCGTCCTGGATGGCTCTGAGCCAATAATAACGAATCAACTAAATTCAAACCCAATCATGTGGTATGACTGTGTCAGCAAGCAGCCAATGAACAGGGGTTGTCTACTTGAATACACATATATTCTTGGAGGCTAGTCTACATGTCAGTGCACGCGAATTTTTCCAGTCGCTGTTTACAAGATCGCGAAAATGTTTGTGTCCAACATAACCTTGACAACTCTGTAGTTTCCTGCAACACATATGACTTGGGTACGTACACCAGAACGTAGCTGTCTGCAAACCAATAACAAGCATCGCATATTACAACAGCGGGATTCTTATTGGCTCAGTCAAATATCGTAACACCTCTTCGTCCAAGCGAAAGCCAGTGATTTTATTTTGTAACCTGAACGTACTTTGAAACCCAGCAAATAGTCAAGTTTTCCCGCGATAAACCGTCATCTCTAGACATCAAATTCGTCTTTTAGCTTCAGGAGTCGGTGCCAAAGATTGCCGGAGATACACGAAGCGTATTTAAGCCAAACGCTTTGTGGAGAATAATCGTACGCGGTAATCATTCACAGCCTTTGAAACTTAATGTAAACTAAAAGGAATATCAGTGCCACCTTTGAAACGCTTATAGTTTAAAAAGCATTTTAAAATATTATGTAATACCATATCAATAGCGTAAGTTATATATAATATAAAACAATAAAGAATACTCGTTAACACTGATAATTCTGAACAAATGAAACAAAAAGTAGTATATTTAGAGACAGGAAAATTTCGCGAATTCAATGACCTGCATGTTAGATTAAACTATCTATGCCTACTCAAGCCTCGAGAATTTGTCCAGTAGCTGCTACTCAGTGGAACAACAGACAACGAACGAATATACAGGGTTTGAATATGCACAGGACATTGGAGTCTAGCATTCTGGTCATAGAATTCGCGAAAATTTCCTGTCCCTAAATATAGCCTTCTGGACGTTTCATGAATACCCGGCATATTTTCTGAATCACACTAATGTTTGATGAAGTACGTAGACAGTGACTAGATTTGTGTATAGGCTATAATATTTCCGGCATTACTTTACTGACTAAGCAATGTTGCCACGTGAACACAGGTTATATATCGCCTGAGTACGACGGACGTTCAGCAAAACCGCGTCTCTCTCCTTGCAGTACTACTACACAATCGTCGTTCTTCGTTTCACTGCTATCTTGTATGACTGCTTCTGTTTATTTATTTTAATATCGGTAGTCATCGTGGTCTGACTTGTTCATAACACCTTGATCCACATACTTTTTTGCAGTTATTTTTCATGATGATTTTTACTTTTGAGTGAAAGTTTTTTTAAATTTAATTTTTGTCGATCAGCAAGCTGGTTCGAACAATTACTGACTAATTTATCATTAGCTGTTGTTTAAATTCCCATAAATAGCGACCCAAATGCAGTTTGTTCCAGTGCCTCATGTGCACAGCTTTGCTTCAAGGTTATTGACAATTTGTATTTGGGAAGTGACGGCTCTCATTTGACTGGGCCAATCACAACGAGGTTTCTGCAACATCACACGCATGTGATTAACGGATAGAACCTCAAGACACGGGAGAGTAAAACATCATATAACTAGCCATAAACCAGACTGCAGATGTGCACGTAAGTCACTGAAACTAACTGCTGCAGAAATCTTCTCGCGGAAAATTGGGGGCTCTAGTTAGGCTATAGCTAGCGACAGGAAACATTCACGAATTCAATGAATGTTAGAATCAACTATCCTACGCATAAACAAGCCCCGACCATTTGTCAATTATCTGCTCCTCAATGATACAGCAGACAATGAACGAATATACGGGGCTCGAGTGTGCATTGTGAAATGAATTCTAGCCTGTAAATCAATAATTTCACGAAATTCTCCTGTCCGTACAATAACTAGATCGCTATTAGTCCAGCATTGTTTTGTATTAACAATATAGTAAAATGTATTGCGGCTTTGGCACTAGCTCATTAGTGATGCTTAGTATTTTGTCACGAAAATAATTTTGTACCATTTTGTTTCGATGTATTACGTACACATCGACAGCTTTGCTTCATGAATAAAGACCGTTCATAAGAAAACTACTTAGCTTACACTTATAACGTCAGCTTACGAATAACATTCATAGCGCTCAACACATGTGTAGCTCATTCATTTATAGGTCAGCTTGTTTACTCGGGTTAGAAAAATGCAAAAAATTTACGATTTTGCGGCCTTTTTCAGGTACGAAGGTCTTAGTGCAGCTTCTTTACAGAGGTATAGGCTATACACATTTACAATAGATCTTGTATCTTAAATATGTCATCAATATAGAGGTGCATAAAATTAGCGTTATCATTTCGTGGTGAGTTAGACTTCAATGTCCTGTACATAACCGAGTGCAAACTATGAGTTCTCTGGCCACGATTGTTGACGGTTACGAGAGGAAACTTGTTATACGGATACTATACTCTGACCACTCTAAGGTTGCAGCAGAAATAACAATTGCTAGCGAAATAAATCAAAGCAATTTAATTATATCTTGATTCCTCACATTGTGATTGTGCTGTAATACAGTTACCACGTATTTTTCAATATTCCGAATGACATTTATGCCGTGCAAAAATTTTGTCATTACTTGAGTGAATCACTATGGAGCAATGAGTAGCACAAGAACTTTTCATGAAAAGTATTTTGTCCCAGTTTGTTTCGTTGAATTATGTGTACATGTGCAACAGCTTGCAGTCTATTCTGCTCTTAGAAAATAGTACAGATTTTGCACTCCACTAATAGACACGTTCGTTTTTTTTCTTGATACGGCATTCTAAAAATCTTATTTTAGATTTTTAGGTGTGTAATATGTGTGGTTTATTAAAAAAAAATAATGTGTAAGCATATAAATTTTTCGTTAAATACATAGCCTATATATAAGGGCACACGATTTCCGAGAACATATTTTGCAACAACTTGTTTCAATGCCGTTCGTGTGCATCTGTGCCAGCGATCCATGTTTATTTTGCGCAGAGGAAGCTCTCATTTGACTGTGCCAATTATGATAAGATTACTGGGATCACATGTCTGTGATTTGCGGGTGGAACATCCGAGACGCTGAGAGTTAAAAAAGTCCTATCGCTAGGGACTAGGGTCCGGTAGTTTTCGCGAAAAGATTTTTGCACCACTTTGTTTGAGTGCCTTGCGTGCGCACCTGCACCTCTACTTTGTGGTCAGTGATTGGATGCCTTAACATACAACGTCTAAAAATTAAACCCGCAAATCACAGACGTGTTGTGTCACAGTTATCCATGTACTGATTGGCACAGTCAAATGAATAATATCTCTGCACAAAAACACTCTGCCAATAATCATGACGTTGAGATGCAGGTGTACACGTAAGACACTGAAACAAAGTGGGGCAAAAATCTTTTCGCGAAAACTACCGGGCCCTACTAGGGACCCTTGATTTTCGCGAAAAGATTTTTGCCCCACTTTGTTTCAACGTTTTGCGTGCACACCTGCAGCTTTGCTTCATGGTTATGCTGTGCCAATCAGAACAAGGTTAGTGAGACGCCACACGTCTATGATTAGCAGGTAAAACTTCAAGAAGGTGAGAGTTAAAACATCCAATCAGCAGAGTTGCAGGTGTGTACATTTGGCACTGAAGCAAAGTGGGGCAAAAATGTTTTCGCGAAAACCAGGGGTTCCTACATCACTGACCATTAATCATAGTTGCATATGTCCACACCAAACATATAAACAAGTTGGTTAAACATTCTTTTCAGTAAAAATTAGTAGCTGTTGATATTAGTAGTGCGTGCCGTAAAGAGACGACGCGTGGCATGTGCTAGGCGAGGACTTACTTGTCTTGAAGTACTGGACCAATTTCTTGAATGTGTAGTAATGAAGCTGCAGGTAAGTGTAGGACAGCTGTGGTAGGGGCGGTGTAGGGGAGGAGCGGAGGCCACGCCCCCCGGCGCGCGGCGGGCCACGCCCACAGCGGCGGAACGGGCGTGCGCTCAGAAGCGCGCAGTGTCACGCCGACCGCTAGGAGCGCCAGTGTCGCGCGCGCGCGGCGGGCCTGCGAGTATTGTCGGCGTACTCGGCGCGTCGCTCAGCACGCCTCACAACTGCGGCGACCGCGTGGGCCGCGACATGCCGCGCGACTAGCTACGTGCCACGCGCCATGGACTTCCAGAGCGCCATGGAGACGTTCGCCGAGGCCTGGGTGGCGGCCAACACCAAGGGCGGTGCGCTCGGTGACGTCGCGTGCGCGCAGGTGAGTGTCTTCGCGCGGCCGCGCCACTTTTCCCATTCCGTTTCCCCAACGCGCTCCCGCGAGCAAATATTCCGCTGTCCGCTGTTGTCAATCAAAATATTCGTGCCCATTTTACAAGTGTATCGTAACAATGGGAATACACTGTACGTCTAAGTGAGAGAAAGTATTCATTTCACTTAAAACCGTAGTGGTATTCAATGTTAGCAACATATATTAAAAAAAGTTTCTAAATTATGTGGAAAAAAGGTAGCTGGTTGATATTCCTTTCTGGGCAACCGCTACTTTCCTTTCTGCTCGTATTTGTATTGTACTGTAGATTTTTTATGAATTAAAATGCAGTGTTTTGGTCATTTGTCTTCGTATCATGACGGAAATGTTTTTTTTTTTTTCGAGTTTAAAGTTCCCGTTGAAAAATTAAAAGGCAAATTAATACGTGGTATGCGCGCTTACACCGAGTAAAACACTGTATTGTTTACGATTTGTTTGAATGACACGTGATAACAGTGCATATTTTGGTAATCCGAATATATTTCCGTGTCTTGTCGCATTCAGTACGCCTGATTTTTTAACCGAGAATAAAATATGTAACTTTTGCATTTCCAAACGAATGGTAGTTTAACATAAGACGTTAATTAGTTGTAAATTGTTTTATTTTAATTTCTTCTGGGTTGCCATATACTTTTAAAAATTTTCATGTTTACAATTATTGTGGATTTGTCAGTACAATGTTAAATAACTTTCACAATAAATTGTGCGGTTTGCCGGAACATAACATTCGTGCCTGTACGTTGCTAACGCAGCAAACGGCTCGCTTGCACATAACGACGCACACACTGCGTTACGTCTTAATCCTCTTCATTATCTCTGTCGGACGTGTGAAGCGACTGTTATTACAGGCGAAGCTATGAAGTGTCCACTGTGAATGGAACATGCATGATTTGTATCTCTGCTCGCGAGGTCCTAGGTTAACGTCACAGAACTGACCATCATTTACTTATAACTTCACTACATTTCTTGGGAAAATCGTCGTTACTCCTCGTCGATGCTAAATTATTCTAAGTATGTGTTGTTCCGCCTTCTTCATTTCATTTAACAACCCATCACGCTGTTAAAAAAATCTTTAGGAATGCACGGCTATAGAATCGTTAAAGAAATCACCAACTACGGTCAGTTAATAACTAATGACACCGGTTTTTTTTTATTTAGAATAGCTTTCACGCAAGTTATGTTTCAATGACGTACATGAATTGCAGCGAGTCGTTTAGAGATGGCGTTTCTCTTTTGTCTGCGCCAACTACAGTAACGTAAACTGGATCCCCACGCATGTGATTTGCAGGTAGGTTCCCAGAATATGTCAGAGTTGAGGTCATCTAATCTATGACGTGGTCATGAGGTACACTGGTTTCGAAAACAAATATTCATGGGATTTTTCCCGCGAAGATCGGGTGTCCGAAATAATTTCGCTTATAATCAATTACAAATAGTGTGAAACGAAGAACTTAAGGCTTTATGTTATGTAAATGTATTTATATTTGCTATTGTGTGCGTGAATGGTATCTCAGTTGTGGCACAACTGTTTTATTTCGCAATGTGTGTTATTTTCGCGCTGTGTGTGCAGTGTTAAGTGTCGCTCGGCAGCCGAACTTGTTAAATCTTCGCAACGACTGTTTTAATGAAGCCATTTCCGCGACAGGTGTTTTGTAGCAGCCAGTGTGTGAAGAATGAGCGGGGAAATGTACGGCGCAAAAAAAAAGTCATCTCATTCGTCTCAGCACATCGCTGATGTGACTTTTCTTTAATCAGAGCCAGTGTGCGCAGATATTCACCAGGTATGCAAAAATAGTTTCATCTGACTAAAAAAAAATAACATTGGACGTTTTATTATATAGTTTTAACGTGACCCATATTTTGTAGACAAAGGCGATAACTGGTTTTATTTGCGTGCGGATATTCCGAAACTGTTTAGATGATGATTAACTGATAGTTCACTGAATTATTAAGCCTCAGATATATTTAATTTTATAAAAACACGCGGTAACGCGTTAAATTGTGTATTTTTATTGTTGAAGTGCGTTACAACTATACAAAGAAAATAAATGTGATTTTGGATAGTAAATAGCGTAACGTTTATGTCTGTGTACAGTATAAGAGGGTTGACAAATATTTTTGTATAAATAACATCCATGGCATTTGAGATATAACTGAATGAAATTTACACCTAAAAATTAGATGTTGTTAACATTTAGTTACTAAGGTATTATTCTTTGTATTAAACTTATTTCATGCGATGATTTAATTTAAGATATCGTCATTGACAATCTGCACACCTATTTATTAGTTGAATAGTGGAGAAGTTATGTCACCTTTCACATGTAGTTTATTTAATCGTTTAGAATTATTGTTGAAATATATATTTGGTGTTCCATTTCGTGGCTTGCTTATAAATTGTATTAATTTTTTAAATCATAAATGAAAAAGATTTTAACGAAACTCTCTTTTTCGGAGTGGTGATTCATCGCTAGATGTGCTAATGATTGCTCGTGTTATCGAAACTTATACGTATTCCTAATAGTGAATGACATTCTTGTAAACGAAGTGTCGATACCGTTTTCCTTTAAATACAAAAATAATGCCGCTAATATTTTTAGTAATTTATTTTTTTATGTCTAAGCCCACATAATATTATAGTGAATTACATGTTTTCTATGGCAATTCAAACCACATTACATAACAATGCTTTACTTACACCACACAATTATTTTTATCCAAAGTAATAAGTTATCGTCATTCAATATGAACCAATACAAAGTTGCTATGCCACAAACGTATTTTTATTTAAACTATATGTTAACATAATAAAAATTCGTGAAATCATTTAAATTATTTAGTATAAATTTTGTAGTAATGTTAGATGTTATTTTTAAGACTAGCTTATTGGCAAATTATTTAATTTGCTAACTGAAAGGAAAACGGAAATTCTCTAAAATAAATCTTTCTAAATTAAAATTGTATAGCATCAAATTTATAATTTTTAATTTTTCATTTAAGTGAAGCAGGTAAATTAAACATCTAGCTAAACAGTCTGAAAAAATTGTTTTCCTTGTTCGGAAGAAAAATTGTGCATGTTTAGTGACATGTCAGAGTTTGAACTTTACCAAACACGTTTATTTACGAATCTTGTTTATCAAAACATTTTGTGACTATACAACTATAAAATAGTCAAGAAACTTGTTGCTTATATTATGAATTTTTTTTTTAATTTACAAAATTATTTTTGAATGTTTGAATATTTATTTCCGAGATATTTTTGAAAGTTATATGAACGTAATTATTTAAGGATAGGAAAATTTAGTGAATTCAGTTAACTGCATGTTAACATTCACTGTTACGTCTATACCTAACCCCAAATATTTGCCCATTACATGCGTCTCACTGTAATATCAGACAGTTAACGAATAGAGGAGGTTCAGCTATGCACAGGACATTTGATTCTATTCAGGTCAGTAAACTCACGAAATTTTTCTTTCCCTGTTTTTGTCAATGTCACAATAAAAAATTAGCACGTTGTTCCCAAAATTTCTTACGTAATAGTACAAAACTTATTTCTACTATATTTATGTTGAGTCAATTTGAATTTGGACGTATACATTTTTATATTCGCTCTTGCAGAGGAGCAATTGCGTACTGGCTCAGAGATTCAGAATCGTAAATATGCCGTATTAACTTGTGTAAATCTGAATAAATGCGGACACTTTTTTTAAGAGTTTGTTACCAATTTCGCACACATGTAGTTGTCACATTCTTCAGTTTTTTCTCAGCATCTCAAAAATCTGACAATCTTTCCCGTTACATTGTTCGTTATCTGCGTCTTGCGATAATACCACACCATTAAATTAGAATAAATCATTTCTATTTTGGGGGATCATTTATTAACCCAAACGAGTTAAAATTTATTTGTACAGTTTTTTAATTTATGATTTCCTGACTATGTTCAAAGCAGTTTTATTACAACCAACACATTTTTGTATTATAAATTATTACTTTGTAGAATTAGTAACGACCTGCTGGTAAAGAAAACGAAATTCAGTAAATTAAAGTGAATTTATTGTGTTCAGCAATTGTAATTACTGAGTTTCGATTTGGAAATAATATTACAAGAGATGATGGTTTATCGCGGGAAATCTTGGCTGTTTGCTGGGTTTCAACACACGTTTAGCTTATGATAAGATGACTGGCTTTCACTTGTACGTGGAGCTGTTGCCCCATTTGACTAAGCCAATAAGACTCCCGCTACTGTAAAATGTGATGTATGTTGTTTGTCTGCAGACAGCTCCGTTGCGTCAAGACGTATATAAAACCCAATCACACATGACACAAAGAAACTACAGTGTTTTCAAAGGTATGTTGGTGCAAAACATTTTCGTGATATACCATCTCTAATTATTATTATTTGCGCGCAGAAATTTGACTCCTACAAACTTATGCTTAAAGTTTTTGTATTTACTGCCTGATTATAGAGTAAAAACTTAAAGTGCTAGTGTTTTATGAAATACAAATATATTTAGGGTATAACCGTTTTACAGATACGGTATTGTCTAAAATAATATTGAATGTGTTGCTGTGTTATAAGACATTATCACTTAGCACAGTTTACTCTAAACAATGTTTTTAATTTTTTTAAATTTTAGGTTTACGTTGATAGGTGACGGGAAAAATACAATTGACTGCTAGGACCCTTAGTTACCAGGAGTTCATAAGCGCTCACTTTACTAAATCATCTTATAAAATTTATCTTCTAGAAGTACTAAAACAACGGAATGTTAGTTCTTGTAGGTGAATTTCTAAGTCAAATAGGCAATAACAATTCTTCCCGGATGAATTTTCTGGGAATTAGATGAAAGCCTGTTAAGAGTTCATGACTCTCAGTGCACTTACAAAAATTGTATTTTGCCGAGGTATTCTATGGTGGTTAGTAACCTTTATTTTATAAAACGACTGAACGATTCATAAGACACCTTTCCTTATGTTTTCACGTGTTTTGAAACTCACCTTCGTCCTTTTTGGAGAAACTTAAACATGATTCCTGGTGAGGGTCTCGTATCTTGTGCTTGGTTTACCATTTATGAATCATAATATTTTCTTCAATGCACTTACAAAAATAACTTATTATAGGTTTAATAAGTTTACTATTTTACTATAGATAAAATTTTCGAACAATTTCAGATTGTCGCCGTATTGTTTATGTACGTTAATAATGACTATAAAACATCGAGCATGCGTTACCCTTATTCAAGAAAATACTTGAACAAGTGTTAGATTTATAAACAGGTACTGTGCATAAGTTGGCAGCATTAATGTATCGACTGTCCACGTATCTTAGTGAGAAGAGTTCCTACTTGTGACCAATCAGAGATATTACCCCAATACTTGGACGGCTATGACTGAAGGCAGGCAGCTGAAAGCGTAGCAGTTCAATCCGTCCAATCACGGGAAAGGATCCGAGCTGCAGCATTTTCAAACAATAAAAAACTTGGCACGAAAATTGTTTTGCGGAAAATATGTGGGGATGTGTTGATACTTTTAAAATTACATCTGCACAAAAAATTTCGTTATTGCTGTCAGATGAAACGTATTTTACACAGATACAAAATTATTTATTTTACTAAGTTTTCCTAAGCAAGGGTAAGGAAAAAGTAGTAATAGTTAACGCTTTGCTGCAAATCGCTGAAGTGTTGTCTCGCAGTAACCTTATTCTTGTTGGTACAATGAAATGAGTACGTTGCCTATAACAATGAAGCAAAACTGCAGCAGTCACGCGAGGCACTGAAACAAAGTGCTGCACAATTACTTTCACCAAAAATTGGCATCCCTATAAATAAGTTACTAAGGTTTAAGCTAATTATGTTATCAACGGCATTATTGTTGACTAGTCGAAATAGTATTCGATATCTTGAACAAGTTAGAAGTCACGGCAAAAACTGTTTCAAATAAAATTGCCAGATTTGTGATATCTGCCTTTGTTTAAGGTTAAAAAAGTAATTATCGCGAAAAAGAGTAAAAGCAGATCAACTTGAGTGTCGTCAGAAGAACGTTTATTTGTTGAAGTGCGGACAAAAACATTGCGTTACTATTACGCAGAGAAACACGAAGTAACACGTTGCTCCAACGACTTCATTGTTTGTCATGATGTTAAGTACCAGTCACGTTGCTAATGATGGCATAATGCTACAAATACACGCACTTTTACATCTGATTATTAGCCTATATGTCTCCTCCCAGCTGTACTAATGCAAGTGACGCGTCTCAGAAGTCTTCACCTTTCAAGTCAGCCCGCTTTGCGCTACACATCTCCGGTGAATACTTAGTTCGATATCTTCACTACGTTTACACAAACGCAATATTACAAACATCATATTAATCAACATACTGTAGCAAAACTTCCTACGGAATACCAAACATTTATAACGAAGGACACGAAATTTTCGCGAAAATATTTTTGCCCCAGTTTGTTTCAGTGCCTTACGTGGTGCACATCTGCAGCGCTGTTTCATGTTTGTATGCAGCGTGTATGTGTGAAGTGACGTCCCTCATTTGACTGTGCCAATAACACTACACCACACATTTGTAGGGCCTGGAAAATTTCGCGGATTCAATTCCCTGCATGCTAGAATCAATTGTCCTATGCACGTTCAAGTCCCGTCTATTCGTTCATTGTACGCTGTCCCAGAGACTAGCAGCTGGTGGACAAATAGTTGGGGCTTGAGTATGCACAGAGCAGTGCATTCTAACATGCAGGTCATTGAATCCGCGACATGTTCCGGGCTCTACACATCTGTGAGTTGCAGGTAGAATCCCAAACAACGGGAGAGTTAAAATATCCAATCACTGACTATGAAGAACAGCTGCAGATGTACACGTAAGGCACTGAAAGAAAACTGGAGCAAAATTGTTTTCGCAAATTGTTCGTGGCCCTAGTTTATAATCCATACACAATACATTGCACTTATACTTCAGCTTATAAATAAAGCAAATGTTGGACATTGTTACAACACAATTACGGTAACAACGTTTGCATTTTACTGTTTCATAAAAATGCATGGGCACTCTGCCATTAATGTGTTTGTAATTAGTTTGACACTACCTACTGTCTTTACACTCATATACATCAGTGTAGTAAATTCTCAAATAATTTTTTACAGTTTACTTGCAAAAAAACGAGTAAATATTCTTGTGTAACTTTGTTTGTGTAAACAAATCATAGGTAGAGACTCGAAAAACTTGCGAGTTCGTTAAGCTGAAGACTTGTATACTCAAGTATATCAGTGCACTCGAGTAGACAACAGCAGCCCATTGGCTGTTAGTTGACACAGTCATACCACGTGATTGGAATTGGAATTAGTAGCTTAATTATTATTGGTTCAGCACTTATTGTAGAGTGTTAAATAAGTCAACAGCCAATTGTAAAACTCACACATACTTACAATTAGAATTCTAGTTACAGCCCAAAAGAAAAGATGATTTTTTTCATGTCCCAAATGGTAGACATGAAAGCATTAATAAGTATGTATGACTGTAGATATATGATTGTGACATGTGAGATCTTACCAAGCTTGGTAGAAAGGTGAAAAGTATTAGCGTTAAAGTTTATGTTATTCGGTGTTTGTAATGTCTGTTCTGCTGTACAAGATGCCTAGAGATGATAGTATATCGCGAAAATGTTTTGTGCCAACATACCCTTGAAACACTGAGTATCTTGTGACACGTATGATTGTACAATATACGTCTGACACACCGTAGCTGTGGGCAGACCAATAACTGGCATCAAATATTACAATAGCGGAATTATGATTGGCTCAGTCAAATAGGGCAACATATCCAAGTACAACCAAAACCAGTAATTTTTTGGTAAGCTGAACGTGTGCTGAAATCCAGTAAACAGTCAAGTTTTCCCGCGATAAACCTTCATCTCTACCGATGCCTAATTTGACTGTATACATTTCAACGAGACATGGGGACCGTTTAATTTCTTCGCACAAACGTGCCTACAGTTCTTCGCAATATTTTACGCACTAAATAATTAATGGTGCCTATTACACTCCATTCGTTGTTCACATGTTACTCGCATTTATAAAGACGATATGAAATGTAAATTTTCAGTATACGTAGAGACACTGGAAAATCGCGAAAATGTTTAAAATAGTCTCCAATTAACTGTGTTATATTAACAGTGACACGTGTGTACATATTTGGGACAAATCACACACGCTGTGTGTCCAAGCTGTGCAGTTCTAACTGGGCCTGTTGTAGAGAGAAAATATGCTACAAATAAACGATAGCTAGGGACTGGAAAATTTCGCCAATTCAGTGACCTGTAGGCTAGAATCCATTACACTATGCATACTCAAGCCACGACTATTCGTTCATTGTCTGCTGTTACAATGAGTAGCAGCTAGTTGACTAATAGTCGGGCCTTGAGTATGCATAGTGTAATGGATTCTAGCCTACAGGTCACTGAATTCGCGAAATTTTCCAGTCCCTAGTGATAGCCAATGTTGATACAAAACTTTCAGTGTTATGTACATCACGTTGGAGCCTAGCAAACAGTCAACTATTCCCGCGATTTTCTAGTGTGTCTGTACGTTCTCTCTGCATTAATAATAAATAATTTTTTTATGATGTGTTTGTGAAAATCTCAGCTATAATTACGTGATGTGCTTCACACATTGAACACTGATGTTACCAGAAGTTTTAATTGCCGACTACGCAGTTAATTCAACATGTATGAAGTTACGTGTAAATCTGGCTTGTACTTGATATAGGCCGTTCGGAATAAAGTGAACACTAAATATTTAACCTTTGAAAAATATCACTAGCTGTTCCTAAATACAATTCAACATTACCGATAGTCACTTTACTGCTTGTATGGTTGGCAACGAAACGACACAACATAGTTCCATGTTTATTCGTATTTAAATACAACAATACTGAAACAAAATCAACCGATAGCGTTATA
>PNEQ01062021.1:0-11613 GCA_003012365.1 Medauroidea extradentata | reverse complement strand
GTGTTTTCCTGTGTCGTCATTGCTGTTTCGACCATCCTTACGTCTGTGAGCCCTTCGTTGTTGTGTGTATTGTATTAGCCGATCTCCATCTCATTGTCTATGCTATCTTAATTGTGTTATTGTATTGTTCAGAGGTTTTTCTGCAGTCTAAATTATTTAGTTATGTCACTCATGCTGTTTTACTTTCTTATTTGTGTTTCATTTTGTTGTGTCTGACATTTATTTTCGTGATTTACAATGCATTTTTAAGTATATATTATGTGTAGATTCTTGCTATAGCTAATCTTAACTTGTTTTATTTCCTGTTTTTTTTTTCGTCTGGTGTTCTGGGACGACATATTGCAGCGATGACGTATGTTTAAGATTTCACACAAAGTCATTCAATCCTATTGCTAAAATCAGTCTAAGAAAGGCACAGTCAAAGTAGTACACGAGCTATTTTACGACTCATGTAGGCTGGGCTGTAAATCATAAATAAAGCTTAGTAACTCATTAGTAAATGTGTGTTACAAGAAATCTTCAATTTTAAGGTTCCGCTTGTGAATCGTCAATCAGACTGTGTAGCTTTTCTGTGTAATCTTTGGTTATGCTTCCTAGATTCCTTCCTGGGCCCATTTAACAATATTATATCTTGTAACATTATTTTACGCCTTTTTTTTCGTATCTACTGAATTGGAGGATTTTAAGAAAAATACAAACAAGGATAACAGAGATTAAGGCCATTTATATTGCGTTTGGTTTTTTATTAGTTTCGGATATAGGTCTGCAATGAAATAATGTCGGACTAATTTAGAGTTATTCAAATACTTGAGACTGTAAGCGTGGGCCAGCGGAAGCTGTATCTTTCTCACAAAATATGAATTTTATAGCTTCACGTGAAATAACACGAGAAAAGTTTTCGTGTATTTTAACGCGCATAATATATAATATAATTTAATATGATGAAATATAACATATGAAACAGAGCATATTATAATAAAACATATAATTTGCAGTATAATATAAAATAATGTAATTTTGTATCACGTAATATAATACAATGTAATACAATATAATGCATTATAATATAATGTAACATAATGTATTATTATATTGTATTATATTATAGTAAACGTGTATTGCATAATATTGCATTACTTTATAAAATAATACATCAAATTATTTAAATATTAAACGTATTATTACAGTTTATTATAGAATATAAAGTAAATAAATAAATATGTAGAATTAACGGTAGTAGGATAATAACAACAGCTTACATTCACAGTAATTTACGGAAACTCATGAGACTGGGGACGGAGACATGGTGAGCAGATAACAGCGAGTTGTTAAAGAAGATAGATTATATCAGCTTAAACATGTTTCTAGATATGATTTCTCAATTTATTTTATGAAATTTGTGAAGGTACACCCACAGAAACCGAAATTATTGAGATTAAATGGATAAACAAAATGTTGTAGGGATCACTTACCCTTAAACGAAGATGCTGTTATATTGTTTTAGAAGCACCTATGCAATCCTTATTAACCTCATTAAAACCAACACTGTTTATACTATGTTAGTAGCAATAAATACCACGCATATCAAAATTATACTAACAATTTTACTAAAGACACAGCCATTCATATTCGAGCTGCATTCTTTAAAATCAAGTATAACGAACGGTTACATAATCAAAGCGATACAAAGAAAGTTTTGTAAAATTTGTAGAAAATCATTTCTAACATTTGGCGTCGGAGAATGCAGCTCGGATTAGATCGACTGTGTCTTTAATAAAATGCAAATATTGTTTTGATTAGTATAATACGCTTATTGCTGGAACGATAATAAGATTAGCCTTGATTTAAATAAAGTTAATGGGGGTTAACGGCCATGGCGGCAGTCAACGTTCGAAATCCAGATTTACCTTGCACATAGATCAATGTTTTAAAGAAAATGTGTAGACAGTTCTCCAGGCAGCTCACCAACAAGAAGAATAGCAGTGAAATAACTCGTTTATAATGTGCAATGGTCACAACAAACGGTAGAACATCCTTCCTCCCTCTTTTCCCAGCTCGTCATTGTCACAGCGCGCAACCAGTCGCGATCGGTTCCTCCACCTCTTGAGCGCGAATTCGGTATGCTGACAGCGTGTAGTGGCGGAAGGAAGGTTTGGGCAGGGCAGTCTGTGACAAAAAGGGGAGGGGGACACCAAACTTCAGGTTTTTTTCTCAGCGTGGTGTGGGATACCTCTCCCCCCTCCCAAACCCTATCCTTCTTTCCTCGCGTTATGGGGTGATTTATGTCGTCGCGTTACGGCGCGTTTCTCCTCGCCCGGCTGTCGTAAATCGCGGGGTAAAAGGTTGGAGGTTTGGGTTTGAAATAAGGACGAGGAAGAGGAGCGTCATAAGGGATTATGGGGTTTAGCTGATTCTGCTGAGTTTTCTGCTACTTTTATGCCCGTAATCTGAATATACTTTGTTTGCGGGACTCAAGAGCAACTAATATTTCACTTTTTTTTTAAATTTTATTCTCTCTTATGTGTATCTATTTATTAGTTATTCCTACGCATTAAAAACACTTTGTTCCACATTCATTTACAAACATGATTGCTTCTTTTCAAAAAGGCTTGGTGATTTCACACAAGAACTCGGATAGGTCGTATTACACATCAGCACTAAAATTAAACACACGCAGAATGAGAACTTCGCAGTGGTAATAGTTAGTTCTCCTGAAGCTGAACTTAGACCAATATTACATTCTGCAGGAATATGTTACGCTTCTGAGTAAAACGAGCACAGCGTTTTACCTACTGGTGTAAAAAATTAAGCGGCACATATTTGTAATAGGATGTCCTAAGTTGTAAATTAACAACAGCTAATGATGTAAAGGGGGGACACTTCTGAAGCGACAAGTTATTAAGATATACTATGATATTAGAAGTGTTTCTGAATGCTATTTTATAGCTCAAGAAGTGATCTCTTACTCTTAGAATATAGATCGTTCTGGATTAATTGAGCACTAAAAAATTAACCTTCGAAAAATATCACTAGTCGTTACTGCATATAATAAAACGTTAACTATATTTACCTTGCTGTTTGTATGGTTGTTGGTAGCGAAATTGTACAATATAGTTCCGCGTATTTTCCTATTTAAATTCAACAATTCTGAAACAAAATCAACCGAAATCGACGTAATTGTGTCTTAAATAACTAAAAAAATTTCTTCATATAAATGTATCGATTCATGCTGACTACACAATTTATCTAACACGCGCAACAATCAAGTGACGTGTCCAGGAAAGCTAGACATTTTCCGTTGTTAGCTGTCATGCGCGGAAAGATGCGAATTGGCTGAAAAAAGAACTTGAGGAGGGCTTTTTGCGTGCTCACTTTATCCCGAATCGCCTATATCAACAGTTTTTGTACAGTAACTTTATTTTCTTTATTTACGATGTGAGGCAGGAGCAGGCCCTCGTAACAGGGATAGGGAAAACGAATCCCTAACCGTACATTGCCGAAGTTTCCTTCCTCAGTCAGACAACTTATACAACAAAAAATTAAGTGTTAAAATAAAAAAATTAAAATAATGCCTTTATACTACTGCATGTCACTAACAAATAGTTCAATTTAGTTTGTTGAAAGTGTAATATATTAAAGATAGTTATGTTATAAGCAAATAATAACAAAAAATGAAAATCGTGCATCTCGAGTGTTCTGACGTTGGTATTAGGGAGGGGTGAACTACAACGATCTTCGGCTTCTTCAGTGAAATTAAACTTTTTTTGATTCTCTTATTGTATGCTTCTTGGTCAAGAGCTGGGCATTTGAAGCGAGATTTAATGCACTCTAGAATATTTTGAAGTGAATATGGAGCAGAGGCAAAATGCTTTGGGAGGGGGGGAGGGGGAGTGTTCCGAGGAACACGTAGGCCAATGATAACGTCCACCAAGTATTCCACATGCAGTAACGGAAGTGGCCCGATCGAGAATAGAACAGTCGTACCTGGACCATGGTAGTGGATGGTGAGTGGTTTGACTAATACTCCAACGTTAAGAGGGCGTGGTACATAATTCAACGCTAAAAGCATTAATCTATAACAATAGATTTCTCGAGGCCAATTTGCGAAAACTAAACAATAGCAATCATTGACAATAGTTTTAGCCAACGTTTTAAACAAAATTGTTTCCAGTGTTACGAACTTCTGAGGCACAATCTCTGACGCCGGAACCTCATGCATTTAACTGCGGCGCAAGAGATCACACGTAACGAATGAGTAATTATAGATAAATATTTACTCATAAAGTTGGCAAATACCATTATCTAGGATTGTCATCGAGTATTTTATCCATGTTGGCTTCGAAAAAAGCGTAGAAATCAATTGATGGTTTCAGCGATTATTTATCTACTACGCACTCATAAGGAAACGATGGAGAACAGACGGACTTACTGACGCACTCGAAATAAACTGAATATGCCCATTGTTTGTAGATGTGTGTGTGTGAAATGTATTTTTAGAAAACTTCCTGCAATAACGTCAATTTCATGACAGAACAACTCTTTAGTATTAATCAAAATAAAAGAATGGCAACACATGAGAAACATAAACCATTGTAGGTTGTTGTGGGAATTATAATTCTGTTAATATCTGGTACCCACTAAAACAGGATTGTGCTTTCAGCAAAATACATATTTTTTTTTTTTACGATACCTATTGTTAGAGACTTGAAAAATCAGCATTTTCTTTTAAGCACGAACAAGAATTCAAACACCGGTAGGTTTGAGTCACTTTTCGCAATTCGTCCTTGACTTATTTGACACTTCCTGGAGAGCGCTGAGCCAATTGTAAATAAGCCACTAAATGCAGGCCCACTCATATTGTATCACTTCGTCAGCGAGCAGCCATTGAGCAGCAGTTGTCAACTTGAGTATAGAGATATTCTGGAAGGCTAACCTACGGGTCGGTGAACCTGCAAATGTTTCTGTCTCTGCCGATTGTTTATTCTGTAGAACAGATTGTTGCAGCTACATTTCTTCTTATTAGAGGAACAATCTACATCCACCAGTCCTGATTGTTGTCACTTGTCATCATCCATATTTTCTACGCTATAGTCAGGGACAAGAATTGTCATTTTCTCCCCCCCTCCTCCTTTCCCTACCCATTTTTACATCAGTCCAGTCAAGCCAACAGTAATAAACGTATCTTGCATACGTTATTTCGCATTCGCGTGAATAAAAGTATAACATTTGAGCATAAATACATAAAACCTGTACATACTAGCTACCATTAGCTTTTTTTAAGTGTGCATTTTAACTATACATAATGTAATTATAACATTTTATGGTGTTAAAGGTTAATAAAAATGCAAACATTAAATCTAAAAATACATGGTTAGTTATAGTATTTTAAATTGTTTGACAGAGTTCATTAACTAAACTTACTTCTCTGCCCCCTCAAACTCAACGCCCGGGGCAATTTCCCCCCTGCACTTCCCTTGATCCGCCCCTGGATATAGTAGAGTCCAGCTAATCCTTACATCGCTAATCCGAACATCCGAACATCCGGAAGAATGTACCCGAGAAAATCAATATGAAATATTAAATAGCAAACAAAAATTCAGCAACTTTATAGGTTTAAAGATAACAGTGCGGGAATATTACACATATTATTTGCAGAACAGTACTACGTGCAACCTTGCACGTATTAATAATGCTTTCTAGAGTTAAGCAGGTTTACTGTTTATTGTTGTACAATAGGAAGAATTGTCGTTAAGGGGCCCGCCTCGTTGCCATTAAATCACACTGCAGCGTGTTTGAAGAAAAAGTTTTACACCGAAACTAATACACGTGTGTTCACGCCGTTTCCCTACGAAAAGAACACACACTTCAGACGACTGCCCTTAAGTACTTTCAAGACAACACGCGTATTATAAATCCCCTTTTAGGGCACGTCAAAATGGGTTAAAACAGGGTTTTCAGGCTGCTATAGCGGAAAATATACTAGCCGAATACATGTGAAACCACTTACGGGTAGTGCATTGGACTTTAGTAAAGTGATTTCGTAAATAAAACAATAGGGTCACCACTTAAAGTCCCATAGGAAATTTTTTTTTTTTTCGCGAAGACTGCACGCCTTAAGTGTAGAGGCGATGCACCGTTGTATGGCCCATACGACGTCGCCCTTAGCACCATACCTCACTCACACAAACACATGTGCCACGAGACGGGCCCCTTAACATGGATATCTGATTATTCGAACAAGCCTAGGCCCCAATTATTTTAGATAAGCGTACTTTGTTGCCTATGTTTTTATCAGCGATGGCGGTACAATTCCCAAGCGGAGCTAATCAATACGGCTATTAATAACATAAAAAACAATATCTAAAGAGTTCGACCTTTATTACCATAAAAATACAATGATTTAGATCTTCAGTTTACCACTTGACGTATACGAATCTACAATCGTGAATCCAACGGGGTCCAACAAAAAAATCTGCTTTCATTAAAGCTGCCTGTGAAACATTTTTTTTTTTTTTTTTTCAGTTTACAACATACAATTACCGTATTTTAGTAACAGCACATCATGAACCTTTACTCTGTGAAATTAAAAGCAATTACGTAAATATGTATGCAGAAATTGGACATTTCCGGTTTTATTGATTGAACACAAATTATATTAAACAGATTGAATGTTAGCTGCATTTAATTACGGTTCAGTGGTAGGGATGCTGAAGTTAATGAAAAATTTACCCGGTATTGGGTATTAAATACGAGGCATACAAGCATGCATGTTTTGTGAACTTTCAGCTCCATAGACTAATGTAACTGCTGGATGAAAATGAAACAAAGTTCACCTAGCAGAAATAAAAATACTTTTATTTTAATTTGTAAGTTAGTTACTCTTTTCCTTTTAATATATCTGTTTGAAATTCCAATTGAACTCTTCAGTTCATCAGTTTTCTGTGGGAACTAAGCCGAAGACACCACCAAACCTACACCAGAATGGCGTGAAGTATGCAATGCGGTGTTTTTTTTTATAAAAGAGAAATGTTAAGCGTTATAACGTGAACATAACTTTTAACGGCATTCACTATTACATAATTATGTTGCAGCCCTTTATTGTTACATCGATGTTGGTACAAGCAATCATACATACGTTTGTATACGGTCACAGTATAATTACCAAATAAAATACATCATTTACAATATGAAAAACAAGATTTATAGTAATCCACTTTATAATTTTGTAAAAAAGAAAACGGAAATTTCTCTTTATCACGTACGTATTTCTTTCAACTTGTAGAAACGGAGCTCGAAATTCTGAAACACACGCGTGAACATTCAAAACAATAATGCCAAGAATCTAGGTATACTATTTATTTTGTGTAACGCCCTTGATAGTTAACTAAACGAGCGGGGAGAGGATTCAATTACGTTTCACAGTTTAGTGTTGCTTCGATCGTGTTTAGCTAGAGCACTAGCATGCAGTTAACCGTTAAGGCTCCTCCCTAGATATGCTGCGATTATCTGTGTGAGGCAGAAAATCGATGAAGAAGTAAGGTTGCCGCTGACCGGCGTCTGTATGCATTATCGCCTATCCGTGCAAGCTAATCAGCTGGCATGCAGTGCTTTACTATTATCTGTTTTTCCTATGGGACTTTAAACGGTGACCAAATTATTTTATTTGGGGATTCATGGTTCAAAGTCTAACGCTCGTTTTTTTAGTTGTGTATTTCAAACCCGGATTTTATTTTTCCAGGTATGGCAATCAGAGAAAAATATTTTTCGCCATTTTGAGAGGCCCAAAAATGATATTTCTAACAAATGTGCTGAATGTTTAAAACTATAGCGACATAGTTTGAGATCTGTGTTCTTTTCGTAGATATAGACATATAATGTGCGTTAAATAGTTTCGTAAAAAATAATAACTGCAACGCATTAGAAATTCAGGTAGGGAGGCCCCTTAATAGCCGAGCTATCGTTATTGTTGATGATTATCAGCTGTCTTTCAAGAACAAAAAAATTTTTCTGCCATCTATGAACGGGACTTCCTGCACTGGACTCATTCTGAAGCATAGAAAAGAACAGTCGCAAGGGCGCGAATCTTTCAAATTGTTATACATCAGTTACACAGTAACGTAAATGATTGTCATAAGCTTTTAGAAAGTGTAAACTATTTTTATACGAATTTTTACGCTACATTTTGAGGTTACTCTAGTTTGGGCTTGCTGGATTCTTGACATAACTTGTCAAATGGCAACCGCAAATTATAAACTCAGTAACGTTCGCTGCAACAGAACAGAATAAAACAAACCAGGGTCAGGAAAAATTATGTTATAATATAGGGGGAAACATAATAGAACACTTGTAAAATCATATCAGGAATATTGTTTCTAATTTTTTCTAGTCCGAAAATATGAACAGAGATTTAAATTATCCTGTTATATTTCTCTTATAAAATGTACATTTACTGCCAAAACACCCAGCAGTATTAATACAAATAGTATTCTAATTAAAACATCTCAAGTACCTGCAGGTTTTAATTCATTTTTGCAGACAATGTGTAAATATTCAGCGAACCACGTTTGAATAAATAAACAATGGGGTACTAAAAAGTAAAAAAAAAATGAAAACACTCAAAGACATTATGAATATGAAATTGCACTTGCTATTGCCCGACAACCAAACAAACGTGTTAATTTGTTTGGAAGTTATTGAAATTAGTTTTGTAGCAAACTACAAGGAACTTTGTATCAGCACAATTATTATTTCTAGCGAGTCCACCCAAAATATTGTTCAACATCTAAAAAATAAAATTATTATTGTGTAACAGTTTCTTTGACAAGTTCGTCTCACCTTAAGAGTGCATGGTAGATAAATAAACGCTAAAAACATCAATCGATTTCTACGCTTTTTTCGAAGCCAATGTGGATAAAATACTCAATGACAGTCCTAGATAATGGTATTTGCCAACTTTATGAGTAAATATTTATCCAAAATTTCTAATTCGTTACGCGTGATCTCTTGTGACGCAGTTAAATGCACGAGGTTCCGGCGTCAGAGATTGTGCCTCAGAAGTTCGTAACACTGGAAACACTTATGTTTAAAACGTTGGCTATAACTATTGTCTAGGATTGCTACTGTTCAGTTTTCACAAATTGGCTTCAAGGAACCTACAGTTATAGATTAATGCTTTTAGCGTTGAATTATGTACCACGCCCTCTTAAGTCTCTGAAAGCAATCTTTCCATAATATGTTTTTTTTTTAAAGAATCATTCCGTTACTTATTAAGAATATGTCGCCTAGTCCTTATGGCATAAAATTACTAGTGCGTGTATCCTTAATTAATATTCGTTTTAGGCTTATAGCTGACTTTGTTCGGTTTCTCAGTGTTTTTCGAAATAAACCTGGTCCGTGGCCGAATCCTGATGTTTCCCTGCAAAGTTTGAAGGAACTGAAACACAAAATGAAATACATTTCCTTCGAGAATTTCGTTAAAATTAAACCAGTAAAATTTATATAAACTGCTAGAAAATTATTTGTAACTTAAAACCTGAACACCATTATCTGTGTACTTGATTTCAATTCTTTAAACCTAATTCTTAGTAAACAAAAACCAAGCAAGGTAGGACAGTGCTAAAACACTGAACTCGCATTCTGGAGGTCTAGGATTCGATTCTGGGTCCAGATTTTTTTTAGTCTGTTTACCATGGTTTTTCTGAATAACTTTAAACTAAGGCCTGCATATTTTCTTATCTTCTTTTTCCAAAGAAGTAATTTTGAATTTATTTTTCATACTTCCTGAAGAAGCAAGAAAAAAGTTTATGTCTGCAAATGAATACGCCAACTTCCACGGTTCGGTTGATTTTGACGCCAGATCATAGAGAAAAATACCATTGGTGTTCTATTCGCGAGTATGTGATTTTTCTAGTGCCGAAATTTGTGTTAAAAATTTTACCCCCCGAAAACATCTGCGCGAGGGATTTACTGTTGTTAAAATTATTTTAAAATCGAAACGCAATTATTTTTAAATTCGGTTATTATATAGTCCTAGATGTTATCGTACTAAAAGCTGTAAAATTACAGTTTTCCGCGTTTTTATGGATTTGGTGGTATCAATCTCTTCTTTTTCTAAATATCGTTTTTAAATTTTTTACTCGAAAGCAAAGCATTCTACCGCCCATTGCTATATAAATAACGTCCGCTAATAGAATATCTACTCGGCGAACATATTCCATCTAATTATGATGAGTAGCTTAGATTTTATCGACTATTGAGTATTCCAGCCGTTCGCTTGACAGCTAACCTTTCCAGACCCCTTAAACAGTCGGTCGGAACAATGAGTAGATTTTAATAAGCAGAACTGGAAGGAAAAAAAAAAGATTAGGTTTCATATTTACGGCGAGGCCGAGAAACGCACGGTACTTTCGGCTAATAGAACATAAAACTGAGAGCGAAGTCGCCGTAATTCATGCGAGAGGAAGGAGGAGGACATGACGAAGGGTCAGACGTCGCTTGCCCTCCGAGGAAGGAACGGGCAGACGTCGTGAGTCACGCGAGTGAGCAGGAGGCTGAGAGATTGGTCGTGGTCAGTGATAGGCATCAGTAGCTCTCCCTTCTCTACAGCATTCACCCCTCCACCCCCCTCAACACCAGACATTAGTCACTGTCACCTCCCTTGTGCGACACAGCCTAAGTGCAGCTTCCTACTCGTCGATAATTCCTCAGTTTATAACAGGACCTAGGTTCCTCTCAGTTGCGAGGTGACCTTCGTGGGACTCCACTTATATTGCCAGACACAAGGATCTTTGTTTAGTATATCATCTGCGCTGAATCAATAATTTAGTACACAACAATTAAAATTTGTTTAATATGAATAAATGTTTGAGTTTTGCTACGTCTTTTTACAAATCTTGCTTGGTTGATTCTGTGTATGGTCGCAGATACGGCAACATTAGCAACAGAAAAAATTGTATAATACGCTCTACTGAAAAACGTGATTCAGACAGAACTTTGGTTCCGAACTGCAGTACAGAAATATATCCAATGTGGGTTGGGAATAGGAAGAATTTCTGTACTGCCTACAGTAGTGACACGCTAGTATACAGTTTCAGATTTGTTTTATTTGGTGGGCTTTACGTCTCGTCGACAGTGAACTGATTATAGAGACAATTACACAAAACGTTTATACATGGATAGGTATTTGAGACGAATTGGTCATGGCCAAACCATCACAGAATTCGCCAGGAGCGATTTTGGGAATCTTTGTAAAACCAAAATCGCGATTGCCGGAACACAGATTATTCCTGGATCCTTTCTGACGTGAGTTTAATGAAGTACTATTGCGTCATTCAGTTCGGTTTGAAGACTTAAAAGAACTTTAATCTATAAGAACGGTTTTGAAACTTTCGTTAATTTTTTGCGCTTGATTATACGTCAGCAGAACATTTACCCGTGGCGTCATTTCTTTTTTTAATTTGCGTAAAGCTTGCTGAGCGGGAATATATATATATATATATATATATATATATATATATATATATATATAAGTTTTTTCGTGATGTTTTGAAAATTCTGTTTGACAAATATGGGCGCTGGCAAGTGCGTTACTGAGAGCTAAGTACAACTGTATTA
>PNEQ01062020.1:0-20036 GCA_003012365.1 Medauroidea extradentata | reverse complement strand
AAAAATAAGCCGCTATCGAATTTACGAAGGTAGCGATTTTACGAATTCGATGAGAGGAACCGTGAGTATTCGTAAAATCGGGGGTCTAGTGTACTTAGGGCCTGTATTTCCACCTCCGAATAAAAGATCTGAATAACTATCACACGAATAAGCTATTCAGGGAATAATCAAACCTTAGTGTATTACAATCTTCAAATAGCAACCGAACAGTTATTCGTCATACATTCAGTAGTGCTTGGTTAGTTTTTTCAAAGGTTGGTACTTAAATTCTAGTTAAGTTCATGCTGTTTGGAAAAATTATTTTCGTGGTGTTGGTGAAATTTAGATGATGTATAATTATAGATAGAAAAGACGTGGCATTTTTCTAGATATGCTGATAAACGAGTTATGATAAGAAATAAGTAAATTATCAACTAATATTGATGTAATACGAACCACTGCGATAGTTCATTACTTCAATATCGAACATGTTAAATACGGGACGTACGTTTACATTTAAGGTGTAGTTTAAATAACACTGATAGATGGCACTAACAATTAATTTAAATCACATGCCAGTAGGCCTACTAAATAATATCTTTCAAAATATATAAATGAAATAAAATGTAAAGGCTAAACAGATATTTAAATTACTTAAATTAAATGTCGTATCTGTAAAAAGTATTTATAATGCATGCTCTACAATGTTACTATTATGGTTTCAATTTGAAATGTCAGAAACTTTGCATCCATGTCAATACGTTTTTCGATAAATTATTTTACGTAATAAAATATTCTTTGTTCTACGCGTAATAAACTTTAGAACTTAAATTATGCTGTTTGTTAGGTGTAAATAGTTATTTAAATACTAGAGAGAAGTTTTCATTGTTCCTTTCCTGAACTATTTGGTTAAAGAATACATAACTTTTGTGTTACCTAGTTTAAAATTTTGTCAATGATTTGTTTCAAGCTGTTCATTTGAAATATACATTGTGCTGCCAGATCCAATTAGTTAAACTGTAAAAAAATTGCTGCTTGTACGATATATAATGGTTACCATAGACGAAAAGTAGGAATTTCATAGTCAATTTATGTACAAATTTAAAATGAAAAACTTTTTATATTATTATCAAGCTCCCGAGTTTAAGAATAAATGTTTATTACAGGCCTTGCGCTTACCTCAGCATTGCATTATATTCGGTAAACATTAGTGACCCTTGATTTAACACAAATCTAACCTCAACATGCCTCTGAAGTGGATAAATGCTCGCCGCCATTTTATACCTATTCGCCGAATAAGAGGCTATTGGCTGGTCTGAGCGCCAAATAGTTTATTCAGTGAATAGGCGCCCGAATAGCACTATTCAGGAGTCGTAGTACGTTCTTAGTCGCTATCCTCAGAATAAATTTTATTTAGGGCTTTATTAGGAGGTGGTAATACAGGTCGTTAAGTTAAAATGTGCATGCCGTAATTTGCTTTTTTACAGGCATTACAGTAACATAAAATACAACTTAAAACAATTTGGTTATTGCTTTGGAGTATTAAAATGTATTCTACCATAATAAGCTCAATAAAAAAATTATAAACTCTGAGAAGATTTGAACCGAGACATAACCACCTCTAGGTTACAAAGCCAAAATGCTAACCACATACCTAACTGTGCACATATTACTTGTAGACTAAAATAGTTATAGTTAACAAATGTAACAGAGTATTTATGTTAAAAATTATTTTCAATTTGTGTACGCGCTATGGAAGTGTTTAATTACGTTTAATAATTGGGGATGTGAAACGAATTGTGAATATAATATTCACACCCATCAAGCCACCCAATTAGCACGGAGACAATTATGTACGTAGGCTATTCGCTGCGGACTACTTGCCGACTGTTTTACGTTTCTTTGCATGCACATTCCATTTGGTTATGAAAGCACTTATGCCATTAAATTATTTAAAACGCAAGCATGAACATTACGAAACGATCATGAAAAAGATTTCGACAGCACAGTAGCGCTCGAAACATTTCGATCATTGATAAACGACAATCAAAAGCCTTCAAAACACTATTTCTTACTTAGAATTACAAACTTCCCAAATATGATCGGAATCGAAACTTCACGATCGTAAACTTCGTGCAAAGAAACGGAGAATAAACCCCCTGTATGTTTAATGTACCCTGCACAATGGAAAAATCAAAACACTTGTTCACACCAAACTGACCTACCAACTTCAGTATTTTTGTTTTTGACAGTTCTCAATCTTTTTATTGTTAAGTAATACATGCCAAACAGAATAGAGACCCACACTAATTAACAGGCTTTACTTAAAATGACCAGAACGAGGAGGACAACCAAATTGTCAAAGTACAGTAAAACCCTCTTAAGAAGTTTCCCATTTAAGAAGTTTCCTGCTTAATAAGTAAAATAAGTTTTCACCAGCCTATGTATACAAATGTAGTTTAACCCTTTTAAGAAGTTTTCCTGGTTAATAAGCACTATTTCTTTCTGTCCCAACACAAACGTCTTAACAGGGTTCCACTGTAATTGTAGGAAAGTTAATATCTTTATTTGGATAAAATAGCTTTACAATAATTGTCGTGTATCAGCAAGAAATTCTTCTGTTTGGAAATATCAATTCTGAGTTTTGTTTGCAACCATCATCTTTAAAAAATTAGGCCATGAGCAACACACACAAACTGGCAAACAGCAAGCAGATACATGGAGTAAGGGAAATTTTTTCATTACTTAACATTGAGGTCTTGATTGTGGGTGAGGGTGATATGATAAGAGGTGAGTAGAGAGCATTGTGGAATGCAAGGATGTAAAAAAACAGAGTAACTCTAGAGTCAGCCAAAGGTAACATATGTGCCACATTTTCAACATGCAAAAATCAACAGAGACCATACCAGGAATCATACACAGATCACCATAGAGGAACGTGAGTGCCCTGAACACAAACACACACTACCTGCTTCTCGTTGCACAGGAAGAAGGTATATCCACACACTTATGCAGTTATCTGGCATCTGCTTTTATAAATATGTAATAAATAATTAAAAAAACAAAGAGGCCATGAGATGAGTTAGCAAGAAAGCAACAGACAGCAGCAAGATGAAACAATGAATGCTTGTTGGCCTTCTATTCAGTTTATAAGTAAATTAACTAAGCTACAATACAAGAACCCATAAGGAAGCATACTTGGCAAATTATTACTGTGTTTAACTATTGTAAAAAATAATACAGAATTATTCTATAAGACAAGTGAGTTTTTGCATAAAAACAAACCTGACACAGGTAACATAGGAGTATCCGTCATACTGAATCTTCTTTCCAAACTGTCTGTGTGAGGTAGGGAACTTTGGGATGACGTCAGAGATTTACTGGTTACAATTCTCTGTAGTCGCTCATTATCTTGCTTGAGGTTTAGCATTTCGTTCTGTATTAAAACAGCAACATAGTTAACATTATAAATATCCATGTCTTACGTAATATAAAGCTAATTAAAAAACGTTGTTATGCATTTAGCCTACAAAAAAATTACAAAATAGATGTATAAAATTAAAAATACAGCAACCATAGTTTTAGCGTAACTGTAACACTATTAAAATTAAAAAATTTCTAAATTTATGTTTTGTATTGGGGGAGAAAAACATGTATTACTGTGTTATGCCTCTTTGGCTCTAAGTCCTGGGTTTTTAACCTAACTAGTATTTTCACTGATAAGAGATTTATTTTGTCCCAGCTAACAAAATAAAATACAAGACCAAGTTATTAAGCCAGTATCAACTGAGAAGGTATTTCTTGTGCGAATAACGACTGTGGTAAAATATGTAAAGACTCGAGAACTGTGAAACTTTCCAACATTTTGTTGATTTTGATGATTCACTGCATTCCCCGAGTTTACAGATTGTGCAGTAAGATAATGAAATTTTTTATTGGAAAAATATAATGCCATAGATAAAGCTGTTATGTGACTACATTTTTCTGGCATTCTTCAATCTGCTGAAGAAAAGGAAGAAGGATAAAAAGGAGAGAGAACTGATGCTGGTGGATCTAGACTTCTCGAGTATGTGAAGATATATGGGTACAGAGGCAGGAACAGATTGTCATGCTAGGCTAAGTTTAACTGAGATGCACGAGTGTGTACTCATGACGTGACAGAGCATGAAGTAACCATTTTGCCATTTTTTATTGGTTAAGTTGCACTGGTGTTTGAACAGCAACAGATGATACACAAGTCATGTCGCATAGGCACACACCTGCAGACAAAGTAGCAACATAATATGCGTTGGTGAGCACCAACTGCCTAATTTCTACAACATCTTTTGGATTTTAAACCAACGTCTGTTAAAATTTTTTATGCCTGTATTTAAGACTATCATGAACATGGTATGCTCCTAACTTACGTTTGTAATTGAACATGGTGCAAGTATAGGACCAATTGTTTACCTCCTTATTTGTTTTGCTTTACTTGCTAATCAATAATACAGTACCGCAAGACACCTTTACGACACTGAGATGCAGTGAAATTATGGATTTCCTGTTGTTTGCCAATAAGTAGGTCAGTCAATAAATTAAAGACTATGTGAAATCAAAATTCTTTTTGTTGTTACGTTTCAAACAGTACCTAAATAACCAGCTAACCAGGGTCTTAAAATTCCTTGTTTGAAATCATACAGAGCACAAATTTCTCTTGCCCCCCCCCCCTTAAAAAAAACTGTACACACTTAGAACAGTATCTATAAACAGCTTTCGAATGACAACCAACTGCTATCCCCATAGAGAAAGAATTGGTGAGCAGTTGGTTGTTTTTCGAAAGGTGTTTATAGATACGGCCCAAATACTTATACCTCAATTCACCCAACTCAGATAGCGTGTTTCACGTTTTAACATTGATAACTATTTAGCTAATAAAATTTATGTTGATATTCTATCTGTGTTTGCTTTAAATTTTGAGAGGAAGAGGATAGTTTTTGTTAGGTTACACAGAAGGTCCACTTATTTTATGTAAATAAACGTGCAAAATGCATCAATTTTTTGCTAGGAAATAAAGAAAATCGAACATAACTTACAACCAAACTCTTTTTAATTTGATTCACCCATGACAACAAAAAGTAGTAATTTTCAATGCCTCAAAATTAGAAAAAAAGATTGTTATTACTGAAAAGAAATCTTAAATTTATATTTTGCTTCATTCATAAAAGTTTATGCTCGCTGAATACAAATAACACAAACATAAAGTCTCTTGCAGTAATTTTACACAAATAGTATAATTGAAACCTGCAAAGCAAAACCATTAATGGTGAAACAAAACAGAAGTTCCACTACACGTCTGCTTACTTTCGTCTATTTTTATTACAAATTTTGATTTTCTTCTACAAATCTATTGAAGTGATTTTCAGAGGCAATCCACATCACACCTTGAAGACATGCATACAGTATGCTCTTCGCTATTCTTTCATCGTGTAGATGTTTTTATGTTTTGGTACTTAACTTTTAAAATTTTTTCGGTACACGGACACATGACCGAAAGAGAGTTGAACTTGATTGCAGCTATTTTCCAATATTCCTTTTTCTGTTTCCACGCCACTGCGTCTGTTTTTTACATTCCACAATATGAGAACATTTTTCAACTAGGGTATTAGAAGTTCGTTCTCAGAGGTAATGAAACTACCGGGACGTGCAAGTATACCTCTTTCGTCCATTGCTTAGAAGCTAACGTTAAATGGGAGAAAGAAAGAAAGAAAAAAAAAACCCAATCACAACGTGAAACGTCACTGCATGGTTGGCAAATTTGCATTAACCAGCCCTTAGCTACTCATGACATTCTTAAATGGGAGAAGTGGTTACAGAAAGAAACATTATTGTTTTAACAAGTAATTAAAAGTTTTGTTTATATTTATCATATGGTCAGATAACCAATACCTTAAGGCTCTGTTTCAGTCACCATATTGAATTTTATTATTTTTCAGTTTTTTTTTCTTTTTTAATTCTGAGAAGAATTCTTATAAATATACGATTATACCTCAAATTATAATTACGTTTCGCTGCAGTACAGACCTTGCGATTTAGCTGTTAACTTATAATTAGGCCACAATGTGTGTGGCAAATTTTTTTATATTCATAATTTGCCCGACAAATTGCGACCTAACTATACATTACTAGCTATATTGCCATACTTTTATTGTAGCTCACGGTAAATAGATTCTGAGGTATAGTCACCGATTTAACATTTTCCTTCTCAGAATTTAAAAAAAGCGGAAAACAATAAAATTCAATATGACGACTGAAACTGAGCCTTAAACAGACAACGTGAAACCAGCCCTAAATGTTGCAACAATTTTGAGCACGCCTAGGAAAATATACGATAAATAATCTTAAACCTTGAATGATTATATTACCTAAACATCCTCAGAGTAGGCTATTCATTACTGTAATATAAATATAAAATTATTTTCCATTAACATAACCACCTAACCTTAGTAAGATTAACATGCAGCCAGTATTGAAAACAAATTACCTACTTGACAGACATTAAAAAATAACCAAAAGAAAATCACAACACATTTAGGCTTTTATTGCAATCATATACCTTAACTGTTCATATGTTTTGATTGTCAGCTGGAAAGCACATGGTGGTGGAAGGATACACAATGTGTTTGTTTACAAAGTTCTACTGTCTTATGATCTTTAAAAAAACAGAATTCTTATACTGTATGGATATGTAGTTGTTTTTGTACAGCACGAAAACATTCTGCAAAATATTGGCATTTTAAATAGGCTGAAATCTACTTTCCAACTTTAGAAGTAACATAATAGACATTGTGTATTGGAGATGCTTGACAATTAATTTACTACACATTACTTGTCATAACAAATTCCAAGTCAGCATAGCAGCTCACCGCAACTTTCCAGCATAAATTTTCAGAGATGCCTTGCTTTTTTGCACTATCATTGGGTATAGCCAATGGTCTGATCCACTTCACAAAAAAAAGTGTGAATAACAAGCACAGATATAACAAGAGAATACTCACCATAGACATGTTACATAAAGCAGACTACAGAGTATGGAAGAAAGTATATTTGGTATAAATCAATAACATCAAGGCCTTCACTTCACTCCATGCACTGTGAGTGGAAGAAACTTTAGAGGTATATGAAAAGTAACCTGCTAGAGTTACTGAAGTTTTCTTGGTCAAGCAACCTGTATGATCAATCACCAAAGGTTAGCCATGTTGTGCTAAAATCATGTAAGCAATAAGGTCTTTTAAATTTGTAAACATCACTGAGATAATTTGTTAATCTACTCAAACTGCTACCTAGGCTGTCCTCACTGCATTTTGTAAATGCCTTATCGTGTAGATAACTCGTAAACTAATTAACATTAAAAAAATAATATGATCAAACCTAGATGTAAGTTCGTGATTATAACTGATGACGGTGAGCGATAATCTGCCTGATGGAAGGTTTTTTTAAGATTATAATTACTGTTGAAGGGTTTCACACTTATTTTTCAGTTATAAATCCTTCCACCAGTCTGTAATGTACGATGAACCCAACTTTCCCATGCCACACTTGTCCAAAACTTTGATTTCAATTTATGACCCGTACCACGATTTTTAAATTTTATTTTTGAGAAAAATGTGCAGGTGGTACACGGGTAAATACGGCAGTTCAAGCGTTAAGTATGTGATCACCTAAGTGACATTAGTAAATTCTGTTACACAGAAGTAAAGGCAACTCTAGCTGAATATGCTGTGATCAGGAACATCTGACCCTGTTTGGCGATATGGCTAGGACACTTGTCCAAAACCAGTACAATCCAGGTTGAATTCCCGGTGGAACCGACACTGATATTTCAATGTGGGGAACATGTCAGATGGTGTCATTGGTCAGTGGGTTTTCACCTGTTCCTTTACTCCGGAGCTGCTCAGTACTCACATCATGTTACCCTGACTAGCACCAAAAATCTCGCTGTTAAGCGCTAACCAAAATCTCTTCACTCACTAACTGGACTATGTGCACACTGAATAGACAAGAGCAGCTCTCTTGACACTCAGGTCAAGAATCACCACTGGGACATTTGCAGTGGCTGAGAGTAGAACAGACGATACAATGGGTGCACCAGACAATATCAAAATTAGAATGAGAGCACACTTAAAGATGAATAATAACAGACACTCTGGACAACTAATGTAATGTTACGTAATAAATACTGTTAAAACACCGGCGAGGGGCTAGGACTCACCCTCATTTTAATGACCGTCTCTTTGAGAGATTCTAATTGGTGTGCTGAACTGAGTGCTTCAAGACGAATGTCAGTTAAAACCAAATCCTTCTCTCTCAACTGTTTCTTTAGTTCTTCCACGACATCAGGCTTCTTTGAATCATTTGCATCTTTCTCATAAATTCTGTAGATAAAAAAATTACATTAGTACCATAACATACAAACCACACTCTAATAAAATGAATACAATTTAGTACAAAAACACAACATATGAGTTACTTTTTAACCTGTTATTTAATAAAACTGAAACATATGTAAACAGTATATGGTCTAACATGCTAAGCACAATATTATATCAGGTGACAAGATGTTGAGGGATGTACGTAGATAAGTAGGTAAAGATATAGTACTGAGAATCAAGACTGATAAATTAAAAGATCAATGGCGATTTAAAAAAATTATGTTTCAATATAGTTTTTAAAGTAATACAATATATTTAGGATTTAGATAACATCAGGATTTTAAATATTTTTATTAATCATGACAAACTAGTACAAAGTGAATTCGCAATACATCCCAGTGAATGGATGACACTATGCCTGGCCATTGACTCCATTTAGCCTCCACCTCGACAAGAACTGTCTTTTCATTAGCATATCAACAGGAATGAGAAGCATTAACTATGCGTGCCATGAGAACTGAATAAGAATTATTTTGCAGTTCCAATGTCACCACTACTGCCAACGCCAATCCACTTCTTCCCCTACCTCCCACAATAGCAGCAGAAAATGATGTTCAGCATCAACAAAACCAGCCATCCTAGAGGTCATAGTTGCATCATATTTACCCTGACTTCGGGCCACCCAGATGAAGCAGTCACTGCATCCCCCAGTAAACCAGAGGGTATGCAAGATGCCAGACAAACACTACAGTGTATTTTTCTAGCACTTGGTGGCACACAGAACACAAAGGTACATTATTTCAGTGATCACCTTTATATATAAAAAATCTACCCTCGATATCCTTCATCTTTGGAGCATAAGTTACATTCCTACCTTCCATTCATAACAAATACAGAGCATACACAGCATTCTGTGTCATGCAGATAAGTTATTTAGTCTATGTTTGTTAAAGTAAGAGCTATGCTGATGTTGGAATATTTCATTTCCAATACATACATTTCTTCTAAATTCAATCCCATATAATAATTCAGTTGTATCTTGGCAACCAATGATATCAATATTTGTAACACGTGCCAGAATAACACACCATTTAAAACAACAGAACGTGATCATATGGCCTGATAAAACAGTAGTGGCAGTCTTGAACAACAAATTAGTTTGATCTTTGAAAGAACTGTGCAATGGGAGTTCATGACTGGATTTGTTTGTATGGACATACTCCATCACGAAATAAATGACTGTCACAAGAAAACCAAAAGTAAAAATAAGACAAGAAAACATAAAAAGCAGAGTATGCTTTAGTCATCAGGATACACACACAACATGAAATTCCAAAACTGGAATATGGTCAGATAAAACAAGGAACAAACAGAAAATAAAAGAAACAACAAAAATATAAAAAACCTAAGTTGACATGCGACACAACGTTGAGACAAAACAAAAACACAAACAGAATTACAGCAAACGACCCAACGATGAGACTAAACAAAACACAAAGGTGTCAGACACAAACAGAAAAAACAACAAACAACACAAACGATGAGACAAAATAAAACACAGTAGTTTTCTAAACAGTCAGTATGAACGACGTTTCCGGAACTGGAATCTGTTCCCGTCATCAGGTAGACACACAGGGTTCAAGAACACGAGTGTGACTGATGAGGATACTGGAAACCCGTGGTTAAAATTATTCTTTATTTGAAAAATTATACTTATTTGAACTAAACTGGTATGCTGGCAAAAAAATATAAACTGTTAAATAAGTTTTTCTTAGCTTACTTCAGTGGCCAATTGTATTAAGACAATGTCATATGAACAATTTATTAAGTTTTTATATCCATTGATAAGAATTTCTGTAACTAATCCTAACATTTGGTATAGAAAAGATAATGCAACAATCTACATGATATAATACCAATATTTGAATTTTTTTTCTCCCAAAAAAATTGTGGCATGACTAAAATTTAATGTAACTTACAATATTTGCTACGTTTCTGGAGTTATTCTGTAAATGTGAATCCAAGGGCAAACGTGCTCCCTAAAAACGTTAACTGATGACCATGGAAGTCTTTCATTTAAAAACAAGCATTGATAAAGATAAAGCTTCTTATCACAATAACTTCTCAATCGAGTCCCACCATGCATGACATACCAGTACAGTAGTATGCTGGAAAGCGACACCCTCATTGCACTATTTATTATTGTTCAGTAACACATTTACAAAACTTTTAAAAAATAGACTGTCAAAAACCAAACTATTCAGCCGATGACTCACGCTGAAGACGACTGGCTGCCTTTGATCTGGGTGCCATTAATGTGATGAGGATTGTTGAGCAACGGAGACGAGGGAGCAGAAATATCAGAGTTCAGAGCACGAGAGTCTTCTACATCAGATACAGAACCATTTCTGTTTTTCTTGGACCGTGAGAATGCTTTGCTGAATGAGCTTCGCAACTGTAAGAACATCCAAATTACTGTAAGTATAACAAACATTTTCATCTTTCAGGGCCATTATTATGTAAGAAGCTCTCTTAAGAATAGTAATGATAGTTTACACTGGCTTGAAATTTTATTCCATACAGAGTAACATTTTGATAATAAGTATCCACTAGAGAAGTGCTTCTACTTTATTACAGTAGTTACGCATGTGGGAATAGTGCCAGATGACGTTGTTGGTCGGTGGGTTTTCTCGGGGATCTCCTGTTTCCCCAGCCTTTTCATTCTGGCGCTGCTCCATACTCACATCATGTCATCCCTCATAAGCACTAAAGACCTCAATGTTAAGCGCTGACCAAAATATCTCACTCACTATTATAGTAGTTACAATACAATTTTAACTAGTTCTAAACACAACTGACGCTTTGAAAAAATATGTTTGTTTTAGAAAATTAAATTTTTCAGAGAAAAAAAAAACTTCAAGAGTTGTACTTTGTTACTAATAAAATCAAATGTATTCAGACTTTAAGCTGGTGACTACAAGCAACCTTGCTAAAATTGCAAAAAAATGTTATCAAAGAGCAACAGACTTACCCAACCCTTTTTCTTTTTCTTGCTACAAGCAGAGGAAATGTCGAGTGCATGGGGAGCACTGGTGAGACTGCAGATGGAAGACAGTGAGTTTATACTTGAAACAGAGTCTGCAGAGAGTTGACGGAACATATTCCCATTATTAGTACCTGCACAATGGTAATAATATACAAATATCTTCACAAGTATTCTCTATGATACATCATAAAAATTGTTCTCTAGTTTTTAACACAACAATAACATGCTTCATATTAACTCACTATCAGTACAGGTAAGAACTTTACTTAACACTTAAAATTTATGAGGCTCTATGTCACTATTCTTCTTCAATTTACTGAGAGAAATCAAGAAATTCACATCACTAGTATTAAATGAAATAGAACGATATATAATTGTTTTCTTAACACAGCATTTTAACCTAAACTTCAAAATTTGCTGAAAAAGGTAATATACTCTGCACAGTGTCTGTAATTAATATACGTAACTAAGTAGATCTTTCTTTACATTATCTATTAACTCTTACATAACATATTAAAGTAGTTTTGTACGTATTTAACAACACATGAATGAGTATTGGCTTTTTTAACATTGCATACAATAAACCATTAGTAATATGGTAACACATTTGTAACAGTATCTACGCTATGACTAAAACATTTAAATGAATTTCATCAATAATGAAACCTTTAAGTGTTGAGTAAAATTTTATTGGTGTGTGCATTTTCATGTGTGCTCTTGTGTGCAAGTGTGTGATGGCAGGTAATAAGAAATAGTATTTAATTGGTTAAGCTAAACACACACACTGCACTGCACGCGTCAATTTGTAGCAAATTTGGACTCATAGGCGACACTATTATAAAAACAGTAATCATTTGGTTATGTTTACCTACAGCGAAGTGGAATGTTTCCTAATTTCTTTCACATATGAAAATATAAATGATTGTAAAATATGGCATTACGAAGCACCATGGCTGAACATGTTCAGAGTAGTTGAAATAATCCAATTACGCTCCTTAATGAATACTGCTGTACAGAGGAAACAACATTACTCAGGTATAAATCAATTAATCCATGCTTTTGATATACTTCTTTAATATGCTGTACATCACTACCTTTGTGAATTAACGCAAATACTACAACTCTAACTTAACACGTGCTCAAAAAGTTTTGTGCTTACTCTGTTATGACTGTTCTGTTGACCATATACTATAGGTGATTCGGGATAACGTGAGCACTCAAAAAAGCCCTGATTAATTTCTATTTCCGCCAGTTTACATCATTCCGCTGCATGTAAACATAAACATTGCCACGTGCTTTTATTTACATAGGCTTGTACAACGTTTACATTTACATTGCACTGCTGCGATAAATGTTATCTATAATATCTACTCATTAAATGAACGGGCGCTGTATATAGGTACGTAGTAGAGTTGATCAACTTTCTACTTCGTACGTACATACGCTAAGTGGTGGTTGTGAATGCAGCACGAATTAAACATTAATTTATATTTATCTTGTGGTCATAAATTATTTAATTCGCTACGAAAAATAAAAATTAATTACGATCATCTATTACCGACAATTTGTAGTTAATAAACATTTTCCATGCATGTGTAGATTAACTTTTGTTGCGAATCCAATCTCTAATACTTAATGTATGTGCGTGTGTTCGTACACACGTTAAGTGTGGTTGTGAATCCGGCTTTAGTGAAGTAATTTAATATTCGAGTGCAGAGAAATACCTTTGTGAACATGACTATTTAAATCTCCCACACTGCCAACACATGAGATTTAAGTTGGCAGCAGTCATTCAGCAGCATCCTGCAAAGAGCTGGCAACCTTGGGCATCCGACAGGATGTCAGTATCTCTGAGAACATCATGGTGGTGAGCAGTACTATTGGGCAGTCTCATTGTTTGTTGTTGTGTAGATGCTCCATCCTAGTAATTTTTTTGTATACAGTCCATTTTCTACTCACGCAATAACATTTTGGTTCATCTAGGCCGGATAGTTCTAGTGGTTTTTGCACCGTTCCCGTTTTTGTATGAAGTTCACATGTGTGATTATTATTTTCTCGTGGTGTAGACAGCCGTTGTTTTCAGTGTGTCATTTAATAACTTAATCATTAAGAGTGAGATAAAAGCACTGTTTCTGCAACTGCAATTAGCAGAAGGACGTGTGAAACGTGCATGTGACTTGGCAACAGCGACGGCGAGTGACGCCACCAAAGTCCCGCTGCTTCTTGCCAGCGTGCACAATTTACTGGACGTTAAGCGCTCCTAGCAATCAGATTTCACTGATGTGGAAGCTTCCCAGCCACACGCCAATGCGTAAAATGCAGTCTGGGAAATGACTATATCATCACTAAACCCTAAATAACTGTCAAAGCGAGCATCGAAACTAGGCTGAAAAATTCTCTAAATACAGCTTAGCACCTTAGGTACTAAAATAATAAAAAAACAGAAGTTGGTGGGTAAGAGAATGAAATATGCCCTTATGCCAACTGTTGCACTTGTAGGCTGGGATGCATTGAGGATGCATTAAGCATGCCTCTCACTAATTAGCACATCACTAGCACAAGACAGAACACACCTCTTAGCTTTGCCATTGCCACACAACAATTTATAAAGCACTTGGCCTAGCAACAATAGACAGACTGACGTAAAGGGTCTGACTACACATTATTAATCTCCCCAGGTTTGCCGTAACTACACAGGCGCTCTTGCACCCAGTATCAACATAACTCATTGAATTACTGTGTTGGCTAATGTTTACTTACTGCCATCTGAGGTAACAGTGCTACTAGTGTTGATAGTATGTCGCCTGGCCAGTGATGGAGACATGCTCTGAATATGTGCAGACGTTAGGCCGGCTTCTACACTTTGCTTCTTCAGAAGTTCTATTGTCTGACGCAATTCTAACAATTCTGAGTCCTGAAATAAGATACTGACTTAACAAAAGAACAATGACCCTATACATACAATATTACTATTGTCAACGACGTACTATACTAGAAAAAATTAAAAGAAATAATTATCAAGTGAAACAAGTACAAGGCTCCTTTTATTTTAGAAAAATAACACAGTTGTTACATATTTTATTATAACTCAAAACCTGATAATGTGCTGCAAATATTATACGTATGTCCATAAATAATAATGTACTTTTTCATTTAGGCTGTTAGCCATAATTACATTGAAGACATTGTTATCTTAATGAACTGAAGAGAGATACATATGCAAAAGTGATGTATGTAAAATAGAAAAGTGGTAAAAATTATTTAAAATTCATTATATAATTCAATTGCTGAACCTTTTATATTAATCTGACAAATTTTTACCTCTCTCCTGTCTTGCAAAAATCTTAACGAAAAAATTTACAAAAATAATTACATAAATTGCTCTTACTAGTACCTACACTTTGTTTACCAAAAATTCTGACACACAATCTATACTTTCAAACTAATGCAAAGTAAGGAAGCAAGAGTTGACTATTACTTTACAGAAAAATACCTCCACACAACAGCACAAAGTCTAAGGACCGATCCTACAGACCTTTTTCGAATGACAACCAACTGCTCACCACTGCTAAGGTTAATTCTACTACAGGTTAGAAAGATCAATGTTATAAGTTTGGCACAGGGAAAATTTCTGCCACTTGAGCGCTGGTATCGCTAATGCACCAAACTGACCAATCACAGAGCTTTCCTGAATTTTAAGTTTCATTAAGTTGACAATTTAAAAGGCAAAATTGGTTTCTTTTCAGTTGAAAATTAAATTAAATGACAAATATAATTTACAAGTTCATTTAAATTCTATTTTAATAAGGTTTCGTATTTATCTGGTCTCTTAGCGATCGAAGCGAAACTAGTGGCAGAAATTTTTCCTGTGCCAAGCTCTCCCATAAGAAAACGTATTTTCTTTCTAACCTGTAGTAGAATTAACCTTACCACTGCTTTCTCTATGGGGATAGCAGTTGGTCGTCATTCGAAAGAGGTTTATAATTTCGGCCCTAAGACTATAAATATCACAGGCATAAAAATTAATTCATACGTCCAATTTACTGACATACTTCTTCAAAATCTACTCCAAAAGCTCTCACCCATGCAATAGGCCATACTGTGGCTTTTATGCAGTACTTTTAACCTTTTACATATTTCAATAGCAGGCTTAAAAATTCAACTTACCCTATCCAAGGCAGCTACAACTGTGCAAATGAAAATCTCATCAACCAGCTACAGTGCATTCAGGGCAATGCCGAATATACAGGTCGTTCAAAAAAAAGTGTGCCATATTGCAGGAACAGGTCATACACACCAAAAGAAATTTGATGTGTACTATCTCTTTCCAACATATGGCACATATTTCATTACGAGGGAAACCACAATGGACCCTCCTATTGTAATTTTCACAAAGTGTACATACCTCTTGAGGGGTGCATTATACAGATCATGTTTGTCAGATAATCGTGTCTTGTTTTGATGTGTACTATCTCTTTCCAACATATGGCATGAATTTCAATACGAGGGAAACCACAATGGACCCTCCTATTGTAATTTTCACAAAGTGTACATACCTCTTAAAGGGTGCAACTCAGGGGCTAGGTTTATTAGACATTGTTTCTTTCTTTTGGTGTGTATGACCTGTTCCTGCAATATGGCACACTTTTTTTTTCGAACATCCTGTATAGGCCTTGAAATAGTGTACAAACAAATAACCACTACGTCAACTTTATATGCTCAAAGATTTAATACCAAATAACCCAAATAACCAAACACATAGGATCGTACAAACACGAAGTTACACTTAATGTCCCCTTCTTTAAACAAAATAAACTCATTACGTCTCATTAAGGAGACCATACAATTGTCCAAAATACCAACTAAATGACCAATGTCCAAAATAACGGTACCAACAGCGTACCGATACTAGTGTTCGATCACCTAAACCTTACATACAAATTATAGTATAATAAAGAGAGCAGGACTACCCCGAACGCTCAAAGGAAAATGGAAAAGTTCACAGTTCAATAAAGTTCAAAAACTAAATGCGTAGGAGGCCTCCGAAAGAAAACGATGAAGGTTAAATGCTCCAAGAAAAATGTAAGTGTCCGATGTACTTCCGTGAAGGATATCTATCACCGTAAAGTTTTTTTTCCCGCAGCACTGCAAATATATCTATTCTTCTTACCTTGCTCGTCGCTCCGGAAGGATACCAACCACTGTTTGTTTCTGAGGTATGTTTCTGAGGTGAACCAGCCTTATGTGTCACTGCAATCCAAACAGACACGCCTCTCCCGAGATGCCGAAGTCCTTGCCAGGAAACACCTTCTCAATTCTAGCCAAGCGCCAGCGTAGAGGAGGCAGGTTAGGATCCTTGATCAAAACTAACTGTCCTTCTGCCACATTCTTGTCCCCACTGGTCCATTTATCCTTCTGCTGAAGGTGATTTAAATATTCTTTATGCCACCGCTTCCAAAATGATTGATGGATTTGCTGCACTAACGACTATCGCTGTAGTCGATTGGTGGGAGTAGAGGAAACATCCAGGTCGGGAAGTATTTGAGGAGGACCAAATGTAAGGAAATGGTTTGGAATAAGAGCTGACAGATCATTAGGATCACTTGACAACGGACACAAGGGTCGTGAGTTCAAGGAGGCCTCAATTTGGGCCAACACCGTAGATAGTTCCTCAAAAGTGAGACGTTGAAGGCCAATTGTCTTGAACAACAGTGATTTTACACCTTTTACTCCAGCCTCCCACAAACCACCAAAATGGGGTGCTGCCGGGGGGTTGAAATGCCATGTTACCTTATCAATCGCTAGACTTTCTACCAATGTCTTGGTAGTTTCTGCATGCCTAAGAAACTCTTCAAGTTCCGTCAATTTTCGATTTGCTCCTACAAAGTTGGTGCCACAATCACTGTATAGGTGAGCACAATGTCCTCTTCTGGCAACAAAGCGTCAGAATGCTGCGATGAAGGCTTCTGTGGATAGGTTCGATACAAGTTCTAAATGTATGGCCTCGGTGGTAAAACACACGAATAAGCAAATGTACGAGGACCGTACACGGGGCTTCCTCACTCTAGCCATGGTGATTGAAAGAGGACCAGCATAGTCCACACCAGTATGCAAGAAGGGTTTGGCTTGCAATACTCTTCCCGATGGCAGACTGGCCAAAGGAAGGGACACACTCTTGGGCCGAGCTCTAAAACACTTTCCGCACATTTTCAGTCGCCGGCGAATCAAATTTCTCCCACCGATTAACCAAAATTCCTGTTGGAGGAGAGATTGGACAGTGTTAACCCCAGGGTGCAGAAAATCTTTATGGAGCTGGTCTATTGCTAATTGGCAATTCTTCAGCAGCAATATAGGATGTTTTTGCCCCCATGGCAGGTCTGAATGCTGTAGTCTACCACCCACCCTCAGAATACCATTTCCATCTACAAAGGGTGTCAGCCGTTGCACAGCAGGCGAACATAACTGGTGATGGGAAAGTCGCCCAAATTCCTCAGCAAATTCAGTCTGGGTCTCCTTGATCAAAAGAGTAAACGCTTGTTACAACTCCTCGGCCTGCAATAGGCCCGAAACCCTTACAGCCGTGGAACGCAGGTTTTGTACGAACCAAAGACACCAGGCTACAATCCTCTTGATCTTAGTTAAATTAGAATAGTGTCCAATTAAGGTCGACAATGGGGATTCCCGCAGCTTAACATGAAGTACCACTGGGGTTCGTTCTTCCAGCTTGACTTCACAGGGTACCTTAGCAGGTGGTTGAGGCCAAGTTTCTTTAGATTGATGCAACCAATGAGGCCCAGACCAACACAGGGGATGTTCAACCAGTTTGGTGGGAGTGAGACCACATGAAGCGCAGTCCGCTGGATTGTCGGCACTTGGGACATGATGCCACCAATTCGAAGAGGTATATTCTTGAATTTTACTCACTCTATTTGCAACAAACGTTTTCCATTGGTGGGGCGAGGCTTGAATCCAAGCCAGTACCACAGATGAATCAGTCCATGCATACACATCTCTCAGAGATAAGACTGCAGCATAGGTCTTCCTCAAAGTCTGTAAGTAACGTGCCAAGAGTAGAGCAGCACATAGTTCAAGTCGTGGGAGAGTCGCCTTCTTCAAAGGTGCAACTTTCGATTTTGCAAGTAGTAGGCGAGTTGAAATTGCACCAGAGGATGATACAACACGCAGGTACACCACTGCAGCATACCCTGTTTCAGAGCTGTCAGCAAACCCATGCATTTCTATGTGTGCCTTACTGTCGGGGTCAATGATGCAGCGTGGAACCAAAATGGTAGAGCACGCTGGCAGCTCACTTCGTATGGTCTCCCATTTCACCACGAGGTCCTGAGGTGCGGGACTGTCCCACTTAACATTGGCCAACCATAGGCACTGCATGATGTGCTTGGCTAAGAGCATCAGAGGCGATAGCCACCCTAACGGATCAAATATACGTGCTATGTCGGACAAGATCCCTCGTTTAGTGATCACAGGCGCCGGAAGTTGAAAATTGTACCAGAATGAATCCTTCCTGGGGTTCCAATGTAGGCCTAATACCTTCACACATGGGCTATCATCAAATGAGTAGGGCTCGAATGATTGTTGTACATCCTCAGGGGGTAAGTCTTGGAGGACGTTTAAACAGTTGCTGGAAAACTTTCGTAACTGAAATCCTCCACAGCCGAGCAGTTCTTGGAGGTCCTTACGCAATTCCATTGCAGATTGTAGATCGGACCTGCCAGTAACAATGTCATCCACATAGATATCAGTTAGCAAAACCTTTGCAGCCAATGGAAAGTAATCCCTTTCATCCTCTGCCAGTTGCCGCAGGGTACGTAGAGCCAGGAAGGGAACTGAACACACCCCATAAGTAACTGTGTTCAATCTGTAAGTCTGGACAGGCAGGTTCTCATCTTCCCTCCAAAGGATACATTGATAGTTCCGTTGGTCTGGGTGTACCATAATTTGGCGGTACATTTGCTTGATGTCAGCAATGAAGACAATACTTGGCACTCGAAACTTCAGCAACACACTCAAAATATCAAGCTGTCATTTGGGGCCACACAACAACACATCGTTTAGCGAATGGCCTGAGCTGGCCTTACTTGAGGCATCGAAGACTACCCTCAACTTGGTGGTACTGCTTTTAAGATTTTGGACACAGTGATGCGGTATGAAATATGATTTACTAGGCGTAGCAACACCTGGTGTAATACGACTCATGTGACCCGCTGATAAGTAATCTTGCATGAAGGTCACATATTGTATCCTTAATTCTGGTTGTCGTTTAAAGTGGCGTTCCAGGGAGTGAAGGCGTCGAAGTGCCACATTCCGAGACTCGCCTAAATCTGGCTCTCCCGTCTTGAAAGGTAATGGGACAACGTACCTTCCCGTCTCAAGGCGAGCATGCGTTTCAACAAAGATCTTTTCACACTTGCTTTCATCAGGTGTGTAGGTTAGTTTGGCATCTGGCAACTCTTCCAGCATCCATAGACGTTCCACTGCAGCTCCCAACTCATCTGATGTGTTTGAGGTTACAAAGAGTGTTAAAGGTTCTTCCAATAAATGTGTTTGACCTGACTCTGTGTCTACCTTACCCATCACAATCC
>PNEQ01062019.1:0-20036 GCA_003012365.1 Medauroidea extradentata | reverse complement strand
AAGTTTTTGTTTGTTAAACCTGTCATATTTATCTCTAATTTTTAAATATGAAATCAGACAAGGAGGACTATAGACCTGTGGATCTAAGAAAAGCCCTCCGCAGAAGAAAGAAGACTACAGGAACAAAATTCATTAGTAGTAATTATAATTATTTACTGTTTTGTTTTAACTCCAAGCGTGGCAGTCTTAATTTCACTTGATACAACCAATCTTATTTTGCCGCTCTTTACTATATGACCATACTGGCAAACCAATATTAGTAATGTGTGGTAACAATTTAAAAGGTTTGTTTGGCATGCGAGGTGATATCCATTCTTAATTATTTATTACTAACAATGAGGTCAGTTATCGGGCTAAGACGTCAATTTTATCCCAGAAATACGTTTTAGGTCTCATTTTAATCGTCAGTTTAAATCCCACATTTTTGTCTAGTAAGTTTTTGCTGTAGCTCGGCTGGTTAAGATGTTATTTGCGATTTTCCATTTCAGTAAGCTCTTGTTGGTATTTAGGCAATTGGAGGTGCGACGGATCGGCGCCGGCGAGAGTTGGTTGGGGGGTGGTGACGTACTTCAAGGACAAGATGGCTGGCCTCGGAAATTGGTATCACTCCGCATCGCACGCCAATTAGTTTCTTATAATTATTGTAACGTCAAGTAATTTGCAATTTGTTTAAACAGCAGGGGCCTTTAAATTCGTGATGTCCGGCAATTGTGTAATTTTCCCTATGTTCTGTAAGCACAAATTAATTATTAATAAGTTAAAAAGAGTTCCCGAAGCTGTTGAAGTGGGGGGTGGTGACGCTGGGGTAGCGTACCCACGCTCTCGGCTATTGCTGTGTCTGATCTGCGAGTGAGTACATGTGCGCCTCTCGTGCTGTGCCGCCAAGAGGTCTTTTGAAGATGGAAGTGTGCGCGTAGGGCAATGTCTCCGCTAGAGGTTGGAAGACAGAAACGTCGGCTGTAGTGTACAAGACTAATTATTGGCAACGCAGCCGAGATTCATATTTGGTGCACTTAAGGCGTTGAATCCGAAAGCGAGGGGCTGCCATACCCTCGACGGATGCCACGTGGCTGCGAATTAGTATTGTATGTGCTGTACTGAAAGTTTATCTCTTTTCTTATCTTGCTCGAAGTACCGCAACAGCGATCGGGAGCTCTTTCAAGTTGTGCCTAACTAATTTTTATTAATCACTATTCTTGATTTATGCCGAGACACCATGCAGGACTTGATGTAGTATTTTCCGCTCAACTGCCACAGTATTGAAAAAGCTGATGATAAATAAAAGCTGTCACAATTATTCACTGGAATAGCACGCGTCTTCATTTGCACTCCGAACCCACGACCCGCTAAATGAGAAGAGAGACACTCTGCTGCTGTAGCTATTCCCGGAAGCACGTGGTAAAGTAAAGAAAAGGGACGGTACCACCACACAGCGTTAAATTTGGTCATGTATCAAAAGAGCACTATAACAGCCTAGTTTTTATAACGTCTTTGATTTTCAGTTGACCTATACTGACAACCAAAACAAAGGACGGCCATTGTGAGTGTAAACTTCTCATGTGTACGTGTGCATTTGTGATTCTTGTAAGGTGTTAGGTGTATTTCAATATTCTGTGTGTATATTTAATACATCGCAATGCACGTATTAAAATACCCAGCGTGTAATCGCCAACGACAATGGGATATTTTAAGACATGCTTTGGAGGACAGGAACTGGAAAAACATTCAGCCTTGCAGCACCGTGGCATATCTACAAAATACAGTCGCTAAGTAAGAAGCAGGTAATCCATTCAGAGAAAAATTCTACAGAAATTTTAAAAAAATGTTACCTATCTTTTATTTTAACAGAATTTGTGGGTAAAAACTTACAGTTCTTGTACAGTAGCAGTGGGTGACACTGTCTTATGAAATGTTTTTAGAAAATAAGTTATGTAATTTGTTGATACAACTGAATTACATTTTTTTATTTACTAAATTTTAAATGCTCAAGAACAAACCACGGGTTGAAAGTCATCTAGTAACACCAGAAGTGGTCTCTCATAATACCTTATTTCATCCACAGGCAAATGCCAATATGTTTAAATATGCATATTTGAATTTTATACTCATTTAAATTAATTGTATGTTAATAATTTCCAGCAATGATAATAATAAGCCAATTTATTCATTCATAATACAGTGGCATGTAAATACATGCCAATTCTGTAAACATTTATTCAGTACTATTTGAGTTTGATTGTGTAATATTTGCAATATTAAAAATATGTTTGTGTGAACATATATACAGTATGCACATAACACACTTTCTATATTATTTAAATTGGTTTTATATTGAAAACCACACAGCATCTCATCACCAATTTTTCTCAGTAAATAGACTCATGTCACAATTTTATACAGAATGTTTGTTTGACCTGGCATTAATAGGTGCATAAAGTGTTTCTTAGAGAAACACAAGTGAGCAGTCAGACCTATGCACTTCTCCAATGTTACAACCCTATAAGAGGTGCTGTTATTTCGCAGCGTGCATGCATTTACAGGCTGCGAGAAGAGCAAAGATCCGTTATTTACATTATAGGGTTGCAACATCACTGCTTTAAAGAGTAAAAATTCCATGCAATCACGAATTGTGAACAAACATTATATCATATTAACTCGATTTGCCCTTATACATCGGTCACTACAACGTCCAAAACAAGAACTTTTTATCCAGATATCAAAAGATGAATATGATAAGATTACAGAAAAATGCCTTTCAAATGACATTACATACATTTTTTTTTATATGTACACTACCAAAAAGTACTACACAATTATTTACTTGCAAACAGATTAACAGAAACACTGAAACTAACTCAAATGTATATCAAAATACCAGCTGTTCAGATTAATCATAATTAGTAATTTGAATTTACCAATATCCTCACTTGCTGCTCTGATCAACCTTCTGGCAATGAATATAGGATTTTCTCCACCCTCGAGCATGCGTGTTAACCAATAAAGTGCAGCGTTATCATCTGATGCTCTTATTGACTTATGCATGGCCGAGATAATGTTATAGTGCTCCTCTCCTTTCTTGTCATACAACAGGTGAGATCTCTGTAAACAAGGATTATATATTCACAATAAAAGTAGAGAATTTTTGAGATTTTTTTAATAGAAAAATCAAGAGAATACATTACATTTTCTATAAGTGTGGAGTAAATTTACATTAAACAGTCAAAGAGTTTATATCTGCACCAGCTGTTTCCAAATTGCACAAGCCGATATTAATTTAATATGTATTAGTGAACGGATCAACAAAAATAATTAGATAAAACCACTTTGTTATAATCTGTATGCCTGCTAACATACATAAATAAATTTTTCTACAGTTACAATACTCAGCATTCAGCAGTTGAACACCTTTAACTCAGGAGAAATAAATGCACGCCTTTGGGCAATACACTTATTTGAAGCCCGTTAGAAATTTCTATTTTAATAAATAGTAATGAATCCATTTTAAACTATTTGCTCACCACTTCACAATAGTACAAGCTATTTCCAAGTGTATGTAAGGGATGTCCTCTCACCATCCTGACTGTTACATCATTGTGCGTGACAAGTGGTTTTAAAAAAATTGAAAACTACTATAAAAGAGATACAACTTGGCATTACTCAATGAAAGAAAACCATCGTGGTAGCTTTAATACCAAAATCTAAACAGTGCATGTCCAATATCATTTAACCTTAATTATGTATTTTTATTTTCTACAGCTGCAGATATCCATGATCAATGCCATGATGATATACTGTGACAATTTGACATACAATGTCTTCCAGAAACCAGAAACAGGGTAGCAATGAGTGCCGTCTTTCAGGTCTCCAATGCAGGTTGTTCCCACACACTGCGTGTAACACTTACCTAAGTCACGGCACACAGGATAAGGGACGTAAATTTTAAATCTGTTTTGTACACATCCATAAACAACCAACACCTTATTGGTTCCGCGTCTCTAGGCTAAAGAAATGTCACCAAACGGAAACGGGTAGTACAGTATTGCTCAAAATATTCCTTTAGAGATCTCCGCTTCACTTCTACACTGCACAGTAGTCACATTAACATCCCTGCTCGTACTGTTATCCTGCGTTACCACAGGTAGAACCTATCATTACTAAACCACTCTAAGAGACTTCTTTCATTCACACATACCACCTCCAAGCCAGTCTTGAAGGCCTTATGCACCATACCTGTGCCCTCAAAAAAAGCAATTAAAGTAGTTGTATTTTTACAATGGTCAAAAAATAAAACAGGTTAACTTTAAGCTAAGTTCTACTACCAGAATTAATGTCCTACGTTCATGCTGAGTGTAACAATTTCATACTTCTTCAGTGCACAATATAAATGGCACAAGTGACATTAGAACTATTTATGACCCACTTCACTAGAAAATAATTTACAAGTAGTAATAACAGACATTACCTTGATTCCTTACAAGTAGTAATAATAGATATCACCTTGATTATTTTAGAAGTAGTAATAATACACATTACCTTGATTCTTTACAAGTATTAATACATTTGGTTGATTCATTACAAGTACAGTAGTAGTAATAATAGACATCACCTTGATTTTTTACATGCAGTAACAGACATTATTGTACCTTGATTCCATCTTTGATATCATCGAGGGAAATCCGAGTAACTGAAGATGAATCAATATTCTTAGACTGCAAAGCCAGCTGAAGACTATTCAGTGCTATTCTGGCATCTCCATCACATATTTCAGCCAACCACTGTACTGTCTCTTCATCAACCACGACGCTGCAACGTAAGTCCTTGTAAAATTTAATACATTTTCAATGACTCTAAAACTTTAATTCACACCAGGGTTAGATTCCTTGAAACTTTAATGTAAGTAGGGATAACACAAACTAGGTCAGGCTAGATGCCCACAACCTAGCAGCACACACAAATGCATGTTGACAGAACTTGGGTTAAGATAACACGTCAGCACAAACAGTTAAAAGAGCATAAGAGTTTTGTACATTAATACTTGTCAGCCTGTTAACAGTCCACTGCAGAATTTACAGGATGATTTATATGGTTTCCAGTTTTGATCTACTACGTTATTTCAAGAATAACTCGAGTATCTCCAAGTACCAACATGCAAGCACTCATGTTCATAGCTTTCTTACGTTCAAGATGTACTTAATTGGTCATTTAATGGCCTATTGCCTGATTTTTAAAAATAAAACATATTGTGCAACACTGATGTAGACCTTAATTTTTGGCTGTAGTTTTAATAAAACTGACACTAAAAAACTAACAAAAAACCCTACCTTGGTATTCTTTGCTCCTCATAACTGTTTGTATCTGGCTTCAGTACTGTTCCACCAACAGCTTCAACTGCTCGCTTCAGAATTGTTACTAAGTTCTCAGTCTTCAGTTTCTCAAGCACAATAACTTTACATCTGCTCAATAAGGCTGAATTCAAGCTGAATGATGGATTCTCTGTTGTGGCTCCGATAAGGATTATTGTTCCATCTTCAACATGTGGTAGAAATATGTCCTGTATGAGACTAAATCATATAAATATTTGCATACTTTTAAATACAAGAAAATAAAATCTGAAAATAAATAACCCATGCATTCTTAAAAAAGAATGATGTTGCAAGTTGATAATTTTGTGTAGTTTAAAACCTTATTCTTATAAATTTTTTGAGTTGGTAGAGTAGGGCTCATTCTTTTGTATGTGGGTTATGGCAGCACTGAAACTAAAAGGAAAAACTTTTAGCAGCAAGTCATGCTGGATTTGTATTACTAGTTCCTGAAATTTATGTTTCAATGCTATGTCATCAAAGTTTCCGTGTTACGGTAGCCACTGCACTGGCGACTACTGATATATTGTCATTCTGGGTCAAAACTGTGGTCATATCTGTACATATGCCCACCAAGTTATTGAGATGTAGCATACACAAGGACCTTTTTCCGCCTAAATCAGGGAGTCATAGTGCATGTGATAAAAAAATTCTCTTGATAAATGGAATACAGTCTATTAAATAGAAAAAGCAATAACATTCCTCCTTGTGGTACAACAAAAGGAGCATTAAGTATGTACTGAGGAGATAAGTTCATCAATTTTCACAGAAGTTCTATTTGTTAAGTAACACTAAACTAAAATCAGTACTCAAGCCAAAATCGTATAATTTTTGCAAAATTAGCAAGTATTTACAAGTGTCAGAAATCTTGCTTAGCTTAAAATAAACTGTGTCAACCTGTTTACGTTGATGGATGTGATGGCGACGATAGTACCTGACGAATTATACTGAGATTCCAATGTCATAATAAACATGAATGTCTTACAGTGTTTCAGACATTATTTATTTTACTTGTATTTTATAATGAAAACTAGGGTTCTTATTAAAACTGACTTTCTTAATTAATAACATTGCACACTCCACCCACAGCTAAAATAGCCATACACACCTGAAATATTCTATCAAAACAAAAACACTTGCTAATTTTCACAAGAAATTCCAGAATTACAATGGAACTTTTCTGCCAAAACCTCTTTATCACATTACTACCACTCTATATTACTAACTCTTTTCGAAAAACCATTCAAAACATAAACACAAAAGTAAAAAAATTTAAGAATAAGTATCTGCAAAAAATGTAAGTTATACCTATTCGTGGTACTGTGCATTTTTACAACAAAGCATTTTGTGTCTAGACAAGTGCTGTATGCAATAATCATTGAACCTGGCCTTCCCCTCCCCTTTAGGTAGTTTGTTCCCCATTTTTATTAATTTAAAATACATACTATGTTACTCCATCATATTTTACTACAGCTGCCAAAATCTATAAATTTTGCTTGAGATAATAGTACGAGTTGCCTCACAGTATCTTAACTCTAGTACAGGCTACCACATATATTTAAATATCTTCATGTAAAATATATGACACTCAAAACACCACAAATGTTATCAAAAACATCTCCAAATTAACATTAATAAACACATAGAAAATAGTAAACAAGCTGGGATGCCCTTAAGAATATTTAAAGCAAAACTCAACCATATTGCATTATTAAATATGCTTTAATAAGCTTACAGGATCATGAAATTAACATTAGCAGAGTTCAAGAATAGTAAAATTCATAAAGTTAAGAAAAACCAATAGTTACATTGCTTATTACGTATTTTCTTGAAAACTGACCTGTTGTAATTTGTTGAAACGATGGATTTCATCCATGAATAGCACAGTACGCCTCTTGAAGTTTAATTCATTTTTTGCAACTTTAACAGCCTCTTTGATGTCGTTCACACCCGACATAGTTGCAGACAGCTTGACAAACCTCAACCCCTGACTGCCATTGCGGCATTGTTTTGCCAGGACGTGAGCTAACGTTGTCTAAACACATAAATCAACAATATAATATGTTACACCTTGTTGCTTATTTATATCAACTCATTTAATGTATAAGATTCACTGTTTTATAAGTCTTTATAGGTATGTATGATACATAAAACATTCCTGCACTTGTAAAACATAACAATTATGCAGAATTATTCTGCATACTACTAGCAGACCTCTTGAAAACTGTTTAGTTTGTACACCTACTCTGTGCCAATTACATACAAAAAATATGCAGAGTTGTAATAACCATAAAAAAAATGAAATTCACATTTTTCTCTCCCCTTTCCACAGAAATATCTGTGCCCTTAGAATTGTAAACTCATAACAAAATAAAAAGAACAAAACTGTATAAATTTACAATATTTTTGTGCAAATTAAAGGATAAATTTAAATCGTAATCAACTTTAACATTCTCTGACACTGGGTAATTCATTCTTGGACTTAGACTAGACATCTGATGATTCTACCAAGAGTGGCAGATCCAGGGGGAAGAGGGACCCTCCATCCTTTTTTGATCTTTTATGTATAGCTTGTCCTTCAAAAATATAACAAAATTTTAAAGTAGTAGTATATTAAATTTTTTGTTTAGAAAACTCTTTAAATAGTACCACATGGTTCCCATTCTTTTAAGCTAAAAAATTTTGAGCACTTTTAAGGCACTTCCAAGGAAATTTTCCACAAATTTCAAGGAACCCGAAATATATATTATTTATTCTTGTTTCACACATCAACTAAACTCTGTAAAGTAACAGCTAATAAAATAAAAGACCGTCATCACCATAAAATGAGTAGGTACCTAAACAATCGTAACAATTTGGTCCAGAATTACATACAGTCTGTCTCATGAAAGAATTCCATATTTTGACATTTCTCTTCTGAGAAATGTGCCTGGCTGTTCCATTGTTTGGAGCTTTAAACCTACCTGGCTTCCTGGAAAAGCACGGTCTCCACAATCCTGTTTACAGACACACTTCTCAGACTGTCAAAATGTGAAATTCTTTCATGAGATAGACTTGTATAATCAAAGATTAAGAACAAAAACATTTACTGAAATTGATTATAGTCTCGAAAGTCATGTGAAGTAACCTTTCTTGTGCTTAACAGTACAATGTTCAATAATGCCAAAGTCCTACAATTTTAACCCTTTCTAAACACAATTGTGCTTTAAAATTGTCAAGGACACAATATTAAATTTGTAACATACAACATATTTTATGATTTGGCACATGGCAGCACACACAGACAAAATGCAGGTATGACATGTACAATGAATGCACCTTACTTACTGTACCAGTACCACTTTACCCACTTTCTGTTGAAAGAAAGTTAACATTACTTAACTGTAACAAGTAAACCATGCTTTTTACATTTAACTTTTTCAGACGTTTCTTGAATCTTTCATTCTAGCTTCTGAAGTTTATGATTTTTCTTTTTCAGTCTTCCTAAAACTATTTGACTGAATGATCAGGTTTAGATTTTCTGTTTTTTTTTCTGCCTGTTCAGCCAGGTTATCAGCAGCTTTCTTAAGGCAGTCAATTGATTATTGAAATTGAAGCTTCTTGTTTCTCTGTGCTTCTAATTCTTCACTTAACTCAAGACTTTTTTTCTTTTCCTCCGCACTAATTTTCTTCTTGCGTTCTTCTTGAACGTACAACATATACTTCTGTCGAACTCCATTAACAGATGACCTCAACTCTTTGTTTAAGCACACATTTTTGATACCACCACAATGTTTTATCTCTTCAATTACTAACAACCTCTTTGCTACATATGACTGCCTCAGATATTCTACTTCCAGATGGCGATTTACAGAAAATCCTTATTCTAATCACTGAATAAGGTTCTGCTTTCTTGTGCACTTGTACGGAATTCTTGATATTCATGTAAAATTTCATCACACAACTTTTCTTGAAGTTGTTTGGTATGGACAAGAATCAAAAGACATTGTTTCATTTTCTTATAGCAGCTGTTGCTATCAGTTACTATGAATCTAGGATCAATAAATGAAAAGCTTCGAATAAAGGCATATTTAATAGCTCTGGGTCTTGCCAACTAGGTTTTCAAGAATCAAGAAAGTGAAATTTTGCATTTCATATCAGAGTTCAAGCATCTCTCTTTCTGAAACTCCATTTTTTTAAACCAGTTCTTTTATCCGCCTATCTCCAACAAACCCGAAGCTTACTTTGCTTGAACTCAACAGACATATTTTATCTTTGAAGTCAAAAAGTGAAACATGGAAGTTGACATTTTTAAGATTTACTCATTCTTTATGACACTGAAATTCTGTAAGCTACTAACAACAATATTTCTTAAGTCTTCAGCTAGGAAAGGTAAGAGTGGTGCATCACTTCAATATTTTATAAGAAAAGGTTGTAACAGCTTGACAACAGACAGAAAAAAGTTCTACTTCACAGGCATCAACACATCTTTACATACTTTCTGAATGATGCAGAATGACTTACACTTTATTTTTGTAAGACGTCCTTTTTCAACTTCTTGGACATATTTCTTCAAGTCATCTAAAATGTCAATTGCTCTTTCTACTGCTGGCACATTTTCCAACCAACGATATTTGCAGAACTTACAGGGGAGTTTTTTGTTTAGAGAAACGTTCAAATAATCTTCTCTGTGGGCTGGAGAATCTTTGAATAACCAATAAATGCTTACCAAAAAACTATCAATGTCCCAAGATGTTGACCTAATACCATGATTAAAACAATTATGTACGGTGTGTAGTGTGCAAACTGCCTACATCTATTAGGGTACAGCCATAATCATGTTTCAATTCAGATTGCAGAAGATTGAACAACTTCCAGTTGACAGCTGGACCATCCATTGATAAGTTGAATAGTTTAGCAAGATTTAAATTTTCTGTTGCTGCACATAAGACTGACAGAGTAATGGCTGAACTGGAATGGCCCATAAACACAGATGTATAGTGTCTTGTTGCTATATCATTGCTGTTCGAGCCCCAAAATCTGATGTGTACATCCAACAGTTTCTTTTGCGTCAAAAGGTTTAAACACTCATCTAATAATAAACAAAAATGTTCCAATTCACTAGCACACTTGAAAAGAGCTGCTTTGAAATGTGGTGCAATTCCAAAGCATATTATATATGCACACTTGGTTGCACTAAATGAAAACTATTTTGCAATACTGCTATCAGGGAACATATCCTTGAACACATCAGGCAGGCTCCCACAAGAGTTAAGCGAGTAATGACTGGTTACAAATTTCAAAGTCCATCTTATCTTGGCATCCGTAACCTCAGAAGAATTAAAATGTGAAGATATTAAAGTAGTAGGACTATTGGTTACTCCTGAAGAAGCAGTTGGACTTCTTTTACTCTCTTCTGATTTAAACTTCGCTGTGCCAGACTTGTCAACACTAATTTTCATTCAGTGTTAAGTAGGTAATATTTAATTATGGAATGTAGCTATGGTACTTTATCATAACACTTCCAAATTTTTCAAGCACTTTAAAGCACCTGAAAATTTTTTCAAGCACTTTCAAGGTCCCTTGAATTTCTCACAACTTTTCAAGCACTATTCAAGGACTTTCAAGGAGCGTGGGAACCCTGTACCTTAAAAAATAAATTTTTCCAAGGGAGAACCTGCAGACCCCCTTTTTTTAAGGACTGCCCCTCTCCCAAAACCTAAAGCTGGATGCGCCCCTACTTTGGATTACACTAGATTGACTCAAGTGCTACATGACAAACAGCTGATCAGCACATGACTGACAGTAACTGAGTGTTTCATTTACGTTTTTACAAACCAGTAATTTGCAACACCACTCCCCTTATCATGAGCCAAAGTGTAAAGTACTGTACTTTTTTCCTCACAAGACAAAATGCTACACTAAGCCAGCAGAAATACTTTCCACTGAAAGTGTCTTGCTACAAAAAATTAGGTAAACTTTTACAATTTTGGGTGAATTACATAAATCACTTTTCTGGTAATCAGCTAGGGTTAGTACAGCAGAGCACTCACAAACCCTAGGTAATTAAACAGACACTTGGTCCACAGACAAAGCTTGTGGACATCGCAATGACATATTTGAAAACTTAAGCCGTCTAGGCGGATAAAACTGATGGTGCTCGCATCTGCTGGCCAGTAAGTTTCTTTGTAACACTGGTACAAAATTAGTATTTAATAATGAGCTGACTAACATTTAAGATTTTCAAGAGCCATTTTCTAATTTTAAAAATACTTCACCTTAGTCAACAGGCAATTTTATTTTGCCACTAAATTTGAAGATTAAACAATCAAAAATCAATATGGATCAGGTAGCCATCAGTTGGCATAAGATACTTGATCACAGGGGGTTGATTTTTTACTTTTATAAATAATATTTTTTTCAAGGGCAGTGAAAATATATTATTTTTCGTTGTAAAATTTAATTTCTTATATGTCGCATGCCATTTCTGACGTGTTTGAAGAACATTGGTTTTAGCTAATTTTAAAGCATGGCAATTCAAAACTATTACAATTACTAATCAATGCAATTTTTTTCCTTTAAAAACTATAAACAAATACTTTATAAAAAATTACCAATACTTATAAGTTAGTTTTGGTAATTTATTTCAAGTAGACTATGTTTCAACATTTTTCATATGACTGTCAATAGTCAATGAAACGTAAAAACCTTGGGCACTTTGTAATAAATGGGACCCTAGCCAGAATTAGATTTAACACTGTCCTTAAGAAAGAAAATAATTTGTACAAAATTGCTTTGTATGAGGTTTCCTGGCTAAGAAGCTGTCATAGGATGTAATTTATGATACAAAATAATATGTAAAAATGTTAACTACTATTTTCTAACAAAACTTTTTATTAGAGCCTATACCGATAGACGTAAGTTACATATAAAAATTACCAACAGCCTTTATCCTCCTGATTACCAGTTCTGTAAGTTTCTTGCTTATAAGTATGTAATGCCTCTACGCAAATTACTCCTCTCACTTACCTTTCCACATCCTGGTGGTCCCCACAGAATCATGCTGGGAATGTCATGTTTCTCTAGAAGAGAACGCAATATGGTGTTGTGACCAAGGACGTGACTTTGGCCAACATACCCACTGAAGTCAGCAGGTCGCATGTGTTCTGCGAGTGGCACAGAGAAATCCATGGCACAGCTAGGGAACTGAGGATGATCCACGTTGTTGGTTTCTTGCTCCTATATGCACAAGAACAACTCTCTAGTTTGCATAGTCAGAACAGAATTTCAAAAAGTTCATTCGAAAAGCATGTAAGATTCATTTAATACAATGACATTGAGGGAACCACTTTTAAAATGGTGCAAAATTATCAAGTTTGTTTGTTTCCTAGACACTGAATGTTTGCAATAAGCCAAAATGTTAAATTAAAGCTACCAATTTATACATTTTTTTGCTGAAATCTGTTTAGATTTTCTGTAACTTATCAGTACAGCCCGAAAAAATTCGCAGGTTCACTGACCTTCAAGAATATTTGTGAAAACGTGCAGATAGCAGCTGTTTATTAGCTGCTCGCTGACACAGTGAAATAGGCCTACTTTCAGAGACAGTTTAATTATTGGCTCAGCTACTTCCAGGAAGTGTCTAGTACGTCAATGGCCATTGTGATCGTGATACAGACCTGTAGTTGCTGAAACTCTAGCTTGTGCCTAAAAGAAAACGCAAATTTTTCAGGCCTCTACTTATCAGTCATACCAATGTATTAAGTTACTTTAAATTATTTGTTGACTTTAATTCAAAATACTTTATTTATGTATATGTCTATAATATTTACTGGCAGTAAGCATCGTATTACTTGAATTCGGCAACCATCCAGTGGTAAGTTCACCCAACCCCTTCACTTACTTTGCAATTCCTTTCTAAACTTTCCAAAACCCTCCCCCCTCCTCAACTCCTTTTCATTATTTCCAATTTTCCATTAATAAATTCCACTCCCTCACCAACCTAAGAAGATGCACAGCTTAATCCGTACCATTCTCTACATCTTCTGAATCTTCTCACTGTTATTTCCTCATCATCTATACTTCACCTAAACAGGCATTCCATCTTCCACCTCTATTCACCACCGTGTGTAGGTGAATCCTTTAAAAGAGGCACAGTGGCAAATTCTGTATGTGTAAAGAAGCGAGAATATGAGGAGACATAGCCCAATGTGACAATACCATATAAAGAAGGTACTGGAAGTGTCAGCCGAGTGACCATGAGGTGCACTGCTTACAGTGGTTGCACGCTACTGTCAGTTGATTAACACACTCCCTTACACTTATTCCTCAAGGAGCCTCTTTTAAAAGTTTCATCCTATAGCTTATCCCTTATTCTACTTTCTTCAATGAGTACCACCCCAAATACTTCAATATCACTGATGGCCAAAAAGTTCCCACTGTCCTCACCAGCCTGCCTCCACTTCTATGTTTTGCCTGCACCCGCATCTTTGTATCTTCTCCAACTCCCACACTTACAATTCAGGAGATGGCTGGAATAAAGGCCTTAGTAAGAAAATGGCAGGTACATGTTTAGGAGAAATTTGTTCTTATTTTATTTTACGTCTAACTCACATGATTTTCTGCGCGACCATGCAAAAATGTGTTGTCCTATGTTTTATGGGTTCGCCAACCTGTAAATACTGTTTCTGTAAATACTTGTGCATCTCTATCTATGTTTTTAGTAGGTAATTAGTAACATAGTGGCCGTTTCCCACCTTTTCTTTGTTCGTATGATTTTCTCTTACTATAAATAATTAGTAGCTACTTACATTACATGAGTTTATAATATTTACTATAAACCCAGTCAAAGATAAAACAGCAATTATTTATAGCATAGTGATACCAGTCCAGGTCAAGACAAAAATTCATAAGTTGGTGAAGAATTGAGATATCTTTATACAATTTTGTGTGTATCTCCTATGGCCATTATGGAATAAGAAAAACTGTTTGATGGAAGGAAGGCCTTAGCTCACTGAAGCCTTTATTCCCGCCAACTCCTCAATTCCACATAAAGATCCCACTCTGCTGCATACAGCATATTCCAACATAATCTGTACCATTGAAATATATATGCCTCTTTCTACACTAACTTCCTTCAGTACTCTTCCCTGCATTCCTAGCACCTTCACTCAGAAACCACCCTTCCTACCTGCTTTCTCTACTTCAAGTCATCTTCTAAGCACTTAAATTCTGATGCTTTATCTCCTGCCATTTCCATCCCAAATTCTTAACAGTCCTCGTAAACTTCATAATCTTTGTTTTTCTTACATTTATTTTCATTTTGTTTTCTTCAGTCCACAATCATTATTTCATCAATATAATCCTGTAACTGGTTCCTTCCACCCACCTTCACATGTAACACACAGTCAAAGGCAAACAATCTTATTTTCCCCACTATTTCCAAACCCATGTAATTATGGTGACCAACAAGGGGCCCCAACAAGCTTTGCTGTGGTAACCCTAACATAATCTTTCCCTCATGTGATAAGGATTCTTTAACATTTACTCTGTCTCCATATGAGGAAATTCCCAATCCACTGCACTACAAACTTATCTACTAGTAAATCATCCACTTTCCTCATTAATACTCCATGTGGCACCTTATTAAACATTACTGCTGGTCAGCTGCCTGCACCAGGTCTGCTAACAGTACCCCCAGCCAGTTCTATCTTACATGAATAATCTTACATAAATTAATGTTAATATACTAAATTAAAAGAAAAATAAACTAATCAGCTTTCACTGTGAACAATACGTTGACTATGTATTTAGTAAACAGAGCATTGAATTATAAGTCATGTGGAACCTTTACTTTAACGTGCGCTACCGCACACACCTACCTCAGACCGTCTGTCACACCGCCCCTCGCACCAGCTGTACCTCGTTTTCATTCTTAAGAGTTTTCTCGAGTGTCCCTAGAGATACGGCCTACCCCTCACAATTAACATGGACTTACCCGGCGTAGGGTCCGCCATGGCATTTTAAGTCAAATTAATGTCTGATTCAATTTGAAATTAGCATGTAGGGATTTTATTGTGTTCATTTGTTTTCATGTATATGTATACAAATTATTTGTTTTTTTTTTCTTCTCCATTACAGTATGACATTTGAATTCCTAGGAATGCAAAGCACATATCGAGAACTTTCTTATTGTAATTTCAATGGATCCAGAACATTTTAAATACCACAAGACATTAAGAAGTTGATGTGAAAATTTAATAATTTTGTACATGTTTATTGGCTATGTAGTTCCAGTGTACAGTTTTTGCGCATTAGCGGGCAGCTCCGCTGTCTTTTTTTTCCTACTGTTGGAGGGAAGCTCCGCCATGTTTTGAGTTCAATTGGAATCGAGACGCGTCGGGAGGCAGTGACATGTGTCACCCCGGGCCTACAATTTTGTACACATTACCATCTGTACCGTAATTCATGGAGAATAAATCTACAGTGTCATCATTACGTGTGTCAAGTGTTTCATCTCCTCACCGTCACAGTATACTGGGAGCGGGAACCCATAAACCCGCAGCTATCTCAACATCCTGACGTCATAACAGTGAGTACCGTTGAATCAGTATGTGTTACAACCTGTCCGTACAGTTACCTATCTATGTATATATTCAGTTACTTTAACGGCGTCAGAGGTGGTCTACAACCTCGGCATCGTGTAGGATAGCCAGTCGTCGAGGAAGCAGGGGACGAGTATTTTAACCACTGTCAGCCCCTGGGCTTTCGACCAAGCCCTGGGAGTCTAGAGTCTCTGCTCGAGTGTTGTCCCTCGTAATTGAGCAACTGGCACCATTTTCAACATCATTGTCATCATCGCAAACAAACCCCCCCCTGCCGTAAACTTAAAAATAAAAGAAGCCCAAATAAGACAGCTCTCACACTAGGACAGTAGTCTAATATTACCCCCTACCAGTGATGGTTCGCAAGTTGTTGTCAGGGAGGGCACAAGTTGCAGAGAACTGTATAGTGTTGTATGCTAGTTTACACTACAGCCACTAGCACTCTAGTTTGCAGTGCCACCTATTACTGACTGGTCACAACAGACTTGGTAGCCAGTAAATATTTCATGGTCATTAGTATAAGGCGGCTCATTCAAATCAACGTACAGTTCTCAGCACCTTATGCTCTACCTGCTAACAACCTTCTAGCCCTTCCCCACCACTACAAGGTGTACAGCTATTGACAGTGTTGGGAGAAAAGATTAAGATTACATTTTTCTATTTCAATTTCTTATATTCTGTCCTTCAGCATAACGGCATGCAATAGACATACTGGTACTAACTTATTTTGTTCCACTTTTCACTTTCTGCCTGAAAAAGTGAGCAGAAGACAGGAGCAGATGACAGCTACAGAAATGTTTGAACAAGCATTTCTGAGAAAAAGTGGTATTTTGTGTTTTCAGTGTTGTTTCACCTAGTCTTAAGTTTCTGAGGACACAAACTGGCCAGCCTGTTTTACGTGTAACATTGTCTTCATCTTGGTTGTCCGAACTGTCCAAATATTGGTTCCCTGCGTTTGCTGAGTTTTCGTTATGTGTGTTTATTTCTTCTACCTTGTTCATTGTATCTGTGTATAATTGGTCATAGTTTGAGTGAATATAGGAAAATATTTTATGAGTAGTTTGCAATTGTTCAATAAGTCACAAGACACTGAATTTCTTACAGACAGTCACAACACAACACGGTAGGTAAGCAAAACATATTCAAGTAACTGTACAAACCAAAATAACCTCAGCGGGTTTTAATACACGTTACTTTGCATAAAAAAACATAAATTAATGCTTACTTTACGTTCATATGTTACATGTTTCGACGACGATGGAATATCTTTACAACTGTTGTCCGTTTTCTGACGTTTCTGGCGTGGGCTTTCATCTTTAACCTTCAAAGAATGAGGAGAATTATTTTCCGATGTCAAAAATATACATTTGTTAACATGGTCTTCGACATCTCTCACTGAATAATATTTAAAACAAATAGGACAAGAAACACGTTCTGGAGAAGTCATTTTAGCAACATATAACCACTAGACTTTTAAAAAAACAACGTTCCCCATTAAACTCATGATTAGAGCGCGAACCAAAGATAAATTGTTTTTACACGGCGACACTCAGGAGTTGAAATATTTGGGTCAAATTGACCCCCATTAAGGTTAAATCTACTACCGATAAGAAAAATTATTTAAATTTATTTATTTCATAGCCTCCAGAATACATTCATACAAATGGAAGGGAGTTGTCAGAATTTTACACATAAAGAGTGACGTGTGCCGCGGACGCCCGTTTGTCCGCTGGGCTACAGTGGCTCAGACGGCCGTAGACACGTGACCGCCTCCTTCACCACGGACGCTCCATCAGCCAGGCTTCACGTCTCTGGGGACGTGAATGCCCTGCCCCGTGCCTATGGAGCTTCACCATCAGCCTCAAGGTAGCAATTTCCAGCTACGATTTTGAATGCCTGGCCAGCCATCATCTTCGTAGTAGGTGTTAATTTAATGGGAATTGCAGGGCAAGTTGTGGTAATAATCATATGCAATATTTAAGACAAAAAATCTCACCGGTAGTAGGAGTGCTTAAAGGATTGCGCCACATCCTGGATATACACAGTCTAAATAATATGTACTATGCACTTGCCCACAGTCACCTTAAATACATGGACATTATTTGGAGCAGCTGTACACAAGAAAAATTCAACCAGTTAAATGTTCTGTAAAATAAAGTTTTACGTGCGTTGTTCGGATTCTCAAACCTTACACCTCGGGTGTTAATGTATACGACAGCTCAGATCTTGCCATTACATTACAGTGTTCTCTAACAACAGATGTATATAAAAAACTTAAAAAATTAACACATACCTCACGAAATATGGATTTAATATCAAATGACCAAGTTCTTAACCACAAGACAAGAAAGAAAACTGGCCTACATGTACCGAGGGTTTATACGTTATCCTACGGGCTAAATGGAATACAGTTTAGATCAATAAATACTTACAATGAGCTACCAGATGATATTAAAATGATCACAAAAATTAACAAGTTTAAATCACTGGTGAAAAAATACTTCCTTAAGAAATACATGATTACAAGTTTAAATTGAATAGGGGGCTACCACTAAAAAAGTTCCTTACAGTATACAGTATTTTTATTTATGTATAGTATATATATTTTTCTAAATCATTAAGTCTATGTGTAATGTGTACAATGTAAAATGTATAGGACTGCTGTAATACAAACCTTATCCTAAAAATTTTGTAAACTTGATTTAGGTATGTTTCTATTTTCTATTCCATATTAAATTAGTAAATTGAAAAGTACACTGATTGATAGTATAAAATAAACTGAAGTGGGAACATTGGAGAAATAAATTGTTAACCAAATACATTTATAAAAAGATGTGAGGAATTTTTTTAAGGCCTAAGCACAGTGATCTTTCATTTTGTATAAGACAATTGTAGAACATAAGTAGAGAGGATCAAAACAGTGCAATAATAAAGTAAATGCAGAGCCTAATTCAGTATACCACTTAAAGGTATATTCATAGATTGCCAAAGGTGTAAAGTGACAAACCTATGTATGTACTGATCCTACCTCTCTTATTATAAGTTCCTATGTATAGATAAATTTTTTTATGGAAAGCATTCTGAGTGATAAATAAGTTGTGGTGAGTAGTTTAGACAGTGAGATTTGTTATGGCTTTGTGAATGTAATGCTGAATTAACAGATAACATCTATTCAGCTTAATGCCATGTATATTGGCCCGTAAATGTTCATAATTGTAAACAATCATATTAGATTCTCAAAAAGCATGCAGCCGAGACTGCAGACCAGAACATGCAGTGAAGTGAAAAAAAAATCAGATTGTAGTGTTTTCAATTGTTATCTATGCTTTATTTACTCTTGGACTTTATATAGCCTTGTTAGTATTGCAACTGTATTGTTTATCTAATTATGTACATTGTTGACCTGTCCAAAATCCATATGTATACTGTTCCCAAAATGAGCATCTGCTCAGGGAATCCTGAAACTTGTGCAATAAAAAAAAATGTTTGTGATGTGCGGGCTTAACGCGCCGCTACATAAACACTTGACAAAGCGGTGAACACGAAAATTGGTCCATGCCAAATTCAGGCAAACTGATATCATTTGTAGACTCTACAGATTTTCTAGAGACCTACAGGCACCATGAGAATAAACATTCTTCTTTTTAATTTTTCTATGAGTGAGTGATGTTTTTGATTAGGGCAGTAGGACGCTATACCAAAGCCCACCAAAATCGTCATCGTATTATTTCGTTACGTCTTACAAAATAATACTTAAGTAGACTTTCAGTCACATTTACAATGTCTACAATTTAATAACTTTTTCAAATATTGCTTTTATATTATTCGTTATTGCTTTCCTGTGTATTGTTGCATTTGTAAGTGTAATTCTGAACACGCCCTATACAGACTGGTAGTTATTAACTAAGGGCAGACGAGTATTAATAATTGTTTTTGTAATTTTGGATGATATTCTGTAATGAGTTTTTACTTTAGTTTAGCTTGTAAGAGCTTAACCACCAAGTCTGGCGGGAACGCGGGCTACCGTGTCCTCCCTCCAGACGCCATGTCAGTTAGTCTTCGCCTGATCACCGGAGCGTTAAGTCGCGCGTGG